>JANHFT010010187.1:52690-67351 GCA_032467955.1 Pseudoxenodon macrops | reverse complement strand
ATTTTAGCGCATGCACTCAAAAGCCTGATTGGGCTTATTATCCGGGGAGGTCTTATTTTCAGGGAAACAGGGTAGTATAGGAAGGGGGAGAAGGGAGGGAGGAGGTCTGCATGTCACTGGGTCTAGTCAGCTGAAGTCTTCCATCTGCGGTGGGGAGAAGAAGGGTCTTGGGAACAGAGGTGGGAAGCCCACATGCTGTTGGGCCTAGCCAACCAATACTTTCTGGCCCACGTGTCCATATACCAGTAAAACATGTCGGCAAAGTCCTGGCCCAAGTAGGGGAGGTGGGATTGCAACACTTCTGTGGTTGTAAGGGTAGGCTCATTGCTAATCACCCAAACTTTAATCACATGACTGCAGGAGTGCTGCAATGATTAAAATTTTAGGCAGGGGTAAGGTAAGTCCCTACAGCACGGTTGTAATTTCAAATAGTTATTTAAGGAATGGTTGTAAGTTATCGTACAAGAAGACAACCCTAGTTCCACTAGGACATTCCTGCTATTGTAACTGGCATGCCTTTCATAAATTGTGTGAATGGACGGGATTGTCTGATAGTACTAAAGAAGTTGCTGAGTACTTTTTAAGGATGTTTTTCTACCCACATTGCTATAAATAGGACCCCTGCTAGCTATTGAATTCCTAGACAGCTTTGTGTAATTTGGACCTTGATTGTGTCTCCCAGCAGGCATTCATGTTGCAAATACCGGTAACACTCTTCTCACAGGTTTTCTCCTCTTCAACCAGTTTGCTTTAAGAAACTCAATGTCTGAGCTACGTAGGAATTGACATTTACTACAGCTTTCCTTTGCATTGAACTAAAAACAATACTAACATATCAAAATGGGTAAAGGACAGTGAAAATTGCATTCTTTTCATCTTGAATTTTTTTAGGGAAGATATTTGAATAAGTTATTATTTATTGTCTGAATATCTGTGTTGATCATTAAAAATAAGATTAGATAATTTTCAGTATTAATTTCAATTCATCCACCCCACCACACCTGGCCATTTTAAAAACTGAAATAAATCTTGCTTGGTTTTGTCTACTGTTGTGCATATAGATATTCTTCCATTTTGGATGCCATTTTATTGGTTGCTATGTGAGAAATCCACACTCAATAAATCAAGTGCAGTTCCCATATGAGAAATGTGCTTTCCCTCACAGTAAATATATTAGAGAAATAAAATCTGAATCAAGCACTTTCAATTCTACATGCTTAATCACTATTTTGCTACAATACAACTCTTGCACACAACTCTTGCAAACAAACTCAAAAATATGAATTCTTATTCAGAAAAAAAAGAAAAGCTAGTTTTGCTAACTATAATTTTTAAACTATTTGACTACATGGCCTATGTATGAACCTATTTTTAAATGTTTAAATATAGCAGTTCTCATTCTCTTCTGTATTGATAATACATCTGTCAGACTAATATGTCAGGATTATGAAATTAATATTTGAGGAATTTTTGAAATAAAATATAGTATATAAATTCTGGCTAGGAACTGCATTGCTAATGAGTTTGATTTCATCAGCACAAACAAGTAAGAGGTTTGTGTTTTTTAAGAGATAATAAGTTTCTTTCCAGGGTCAATCCAAGTGGTACATAACATTATTTTAAAATTGTGGTAAAAATGGTAAATGGTAAAAATAGATCATAGATTTTTACAGTGTTTGTTTATTTACAATTTTCTGATAATGCCTTTCAAGTCTGTTAACATGTGCAGGGCAGTCTCTGTATGTAGGCATTGTTTCATAGGATGTTACACGGAAATAATTTTGCTACCCTGTTTCCCTGAAAATAAGACCTCCCCGGGTAATAAGCCCAATCAGGCTTTTGAGCGCATGCTCTAAAATAAGCCGTCGCCCGAAAATAAGCCCTCCCCAAAGCACAGCATCAGCCATGAGGTGACCACACTCGCCTCCTCCTGCAACTCAAAAATAATAAGACCTCCCTGAAAATAAGGTCAAGCGCTTATTTCAGGGGTCAAAAGAAAATAAGATGGCTGGAAAATAACCCAAAATTAAAACGTTGCCATAAAATACAATAGGAAATAATAGTGTTAACAATAACGATAATACCAAATGTAATAGAATGTAGACCTAATAATTCGCTTCCTGTACGTGGATTCAAACAAAACTGTATTTAGTGGAGAGGAGTTGGGATATATATTAAAATAAGGATAAGTTAAGAACAAAAAAATATATATTTGTACACAAATAGTAAAATTGTTTTAAAAGAAAGCCGTAAAAGGGAATATATGTATGTATATATAACATTTTTGTATTTTTTGCTTGTTTATTGTATGTCTATTGTATGTAAGTTTTTGTATGTTTTTGTATATAATTTTTAAAAAAAACGTAATAAACATTTTTTTAAAATGTTCTTAAACTTTTTCTGAAAACATTAATTAGATGACTTGAATGTTTAGATAAAGTCAGGAAGTGTTTCAGTCTTGTTGATTGTCTTTCAAGTTTATTTTCTAATTTTTGAAAAACAGTATGAAAATGTTTAAGAAAATACATCAGTTATTATTGCTACATTCTGTTAGAGTATCACACTGTTCACCTCCTTTAGGCCAAGCTAGACAAACAATATAGTGTAAGTATTATTACATTGGATCCAAGTTTTCTTAGAGAATGTATAGTTTGGCTTCCAAAACATTTTCTTAAGCAGCTATTATAATAGCTTGAAACTGTAATTCATAGCTAATGAAGTTATATGGACATTGACTTCAGGTTCAAATGTTTTTAGTTATGATGATTTATGTCCTTTGAAATCAATACTATTCCTAATATTTCCATCTATTTTATCTTTAGAAGTTACACTTTTTTTCTGTATCTGATGTATGCTTCTTCCATTTCCCTATTAATTCAAAATAAAAATACTCAACTTTATCTTTTTTTAAATAGGAGAAAGAGATTGCCAAATTCTTGCAAGATTGCAATGCTGCTTCTAGAATTTGTAGGGAATTTGCTGAAATATGCATGATTTGGGGAATGGAGGTGTATGGATAGGAATACGACTTGGATCTTTGCACCTGAATTTTGATTTAAAAACGGGACATCCAGCAACAGTTGCAAAAACACATTTATCTGCCTTTACATTCCTTATTTGGCAGCAGAAATGAACTTTGTCAGAACAGCTACTTGGGAAAAATAATTGAATGATCTTTTTATTCTATTGTAAAATTATTACAATACAGTTTACTGAACTGAACAGTATACACTACTTATTCTTATGGTGGCTTAGAGTAAACAAGTCCTTTATTATATCTTGGATGTTGATTTCTATTTTTTTTCAGCACTACCCCTTTTGTACCTGTGTCTCTGTGTGTTTATTATTAGACAGGCATGTTATAATAATTTATGGAGCATATGTCTGCTTTTTTTAGGTAAAAGATTGTTTCACACACCACACACACACACAAATACAACCTACATAACAGACAGTTTTTCTTTGTTAAGTTTAATTGGGTGAAATGAAATGAAGAGAAAATTTATTTTTTGTATGTGTTAATTTATTTACAGCATTTTTAAACAGCCCATTTCCTTCACGGAATCAAGCATTCTTCTTAAGCATGCAGACCTGTTATTTGAAGAGAGTATTTCTCAGTGGAACTCTGGCTGTTGTAAATAACCTTTCCATTAGAGAAAAATTCATTACAGCACCTTTAGGGAAGAAGAGCTTTTAATGTCCTTGAATCTCTACATGTGCCAACCAATATCTGTGTAGGGCACATAGATGATGCTAGCCAGTCATTTGCGAAATAAAAAGGATGAAATAATAAAAGAGAGAGACACACAAATATACCTCACTTTAATGTTTATTCATTGCTATCCTGCCGCATGCAGGCTGTGGCATAAACGATGTGATTTAATGCCCCACTGAGATTTTTCAGTGTGCATTTTCAGGGTTTCCAAATATGAAGCGGAGATATCATTCCCTCACAATTTTGGTTAAAAAAGTACTATTGAAAAAATTCGATATCTTAGGTTGATGCTATGCTGATCATTTTGGTTGTGGCTTTCTAAATCTCCTGCTTGTAAATCATTTGTGCTTGCATGACTTGTTTTGTAATCATTACAAAATGGTTATAATTTTCCTTCAATAATTGCATCTCTGTATATCTCTGCCTATATCATGTGCTTGGTTTTTTTCCCCTTTCCCCTTCACTCAGATGATGATCAGGTGTTATCTTTTAAAACATAATCCTTAAGTATAAAACTAATAAATTTTTGGGATCTTGTGTGCTGACCTGAGTGTTCAGAGCTTTGCAAACAAACAAAAGATTTCTGCTCTAAGGAGTTTGCAGTCTAAATCAAGTTTCACCACCTTGGTTCTCTGTAAATGTGCTGGATTATATCCCACAAATATTTTGGATTACATCACACTATTCCATTACACTCATCCAACATAGTTAACATTGGTAGGGAAGTTGGGATTTATAATCAAATATGCAAAACCCTGTGTCTGTGTCATCTTAATTATTTATCTTGTACATTTTGGCTATGTTAATGCTGCAAGCTGCAAAAGATACACTAATAAAACCACCGAGCCCCTTTATTATATCTGGACTTGTTTGCTTCTAATTTGAAGAAGCTGTTTAGAGATTACTCAATGTCTTTTATCTTTGCCCATCATGCTGGTTTGAAACATTTTATGATTTGCAAAGTAACGCAAAGCAATATTTAATATAAGCAGTCTTGTGACTCTTAACAAATGTTCAGTGCATGCTATTAGTCATGAAAAACTAATAGAATGTAAGTGTTGGAACATGCCTTCTAGTGTTGTCTAGTCTTCATCTAGTCTAATCTCCTACCCTGTTCCTCATGTCTTCTAGCCCCTTATCATTTTGCTTGCTGTATTCTGGATGTCTCTGGTTTGTTGATTTTCTTCCTAACATACCATGCCCAGAATCAGATGCAATATTCTAGATGTGGGTCTGACCAATGTAAAATAAAGAAGAATAGTGATTTGATCTTAACACTATATGCCAGTGATGGCTAACCTTTTCCAGACTGAGTGGCCAAAGTGCGCACCTGCCTGCGCCTAAACCCCCAAAATGCAATGTGCATGCACACACCCTGGCCCGCACATGCGCACTCGTCCCCCCAACGCCCATGCATGCGCAGCGAAGACCAGCTGGCTGGTGAAAGGCGGAGCTAAATGGGTCAATGGCTCTCATGCCTACAGAGGGCGCTGCGTGCCATAGGTTCGTCACCATGGCTGTATGTTGTAGCTTACAAATACATTTAGCATTTTTTTGCAACTGTAAGACATTCAGTTTGTGATCCACCAAAGCATCCGCTGTTGCTCCATATGATTCTTCCACAAGTCCTACATGCCCTCTCGTTTAGCGGCTGCATTGCATTCCAATAACAAAATCATATAGCGAAACGGTCACTAACTGTATACAACGCTGATTTCTCCTACCTCAGTATAGGACTTTACATTTGACCATTCGACCCAAATATATATTGCTGGGTTTTGTCCAGTATTACATTTTGTCAAGATCTTTCTGAACCCTTGATATTGTCTGCTAAGCTATTTGCTCTCTCTTATCACTAGGTAATCTAAAAAAATGATACTCGTATTTTCTTACTGAGATTCAAGCCATAAATACTTTGTACAATGTAAGACCCGAGTCTGTGGTATACCTTTTGACATTTCCCTCCATCTCATTGGGTACATAGTTCAACTGGCAATGCATTTATGTAATAGCATAGTTCAATTGACATTTTATCAGCTTTTCTAGTAGAATCTGAAGGGAGACTATCAAATGTTTTGAGCTAATAGAAGTTCCTCTCCTTTCTTTTAACATGAATGATCATATTAATAATTTTAGTTGTAGTAGCCATCATAATAAGCAAATGGATTTTTTTATCCATTGTCTCTTGTGCTTTCCATGTTAAACAACAATATAAGAAATATATTGGTATAATTTCTTCAGGATTATAGCCATGTTGTAACCTGCTTAAAATATAATTGTTAATAATATACCAATTAATGAGCTACAGCATATATTAATAGAATAATATTGACATTGTTCATGCTAAGACTTGTTGATTTCTCTTGTAAGTGATCAGTGCTGTTTTCTTTATAGAGAGTTTTGTTTTGATTGTTAAATCCATTGTTGCCTAGGCTTTCAAAATGAGGAAAAAAGCTAGAACTGAAAAAGTCTCAAAAAAGAGAATAGAATGCCAACATTTAATAGAAAGTGGTTACAAGCCAAGAATGTTAGGTTTCTGTACTGCTGTGTATGCAGATGACTCACTGCAGAGTACAACTGTGATCCTGCCAGAGAAAGCCAATTTGGACAGTATGGTGCAGAGTGTACAAACATACAAAGCTTTTAGAGCATGCTGAGGAAAACAGAACATCTGTAATTAGAGAGGATTATTTAACATGGATGGTATAATTGTACTCAATAAATAATAGTTATGAAAGACTATAACACTTTAAATGCCTATCACATTTAATAGAATTTTATCTATATTCCTAACCCAAAAGCTTTTGATCAAATGCATTAAAAAACTGAAAACATAAAAATTATAGTTTTTATGTTTTATTAAACTCTTGCATCTGCATTATACAAGATAACCTTCCCCAGTGTGGTACTATACAGATGTATTGCAACTTCTGGCTTTCTGCTCCCACAATTCTCAGCATTAGCATAGGAGAAGCTAATTTTATATATCTATATGAACTAGAATAACAGTAACCAAAAATGTAATTAATGTCTCAAAAGTTGATCATCAGTATATCTGTGCTGAAGACTGAAAATTTCTGATGGACAGTCATGAAAGAATAATAATTAAGTACAAATGTATCATTCAAATACATTATTATCTGCTTTTTTTTAGAGGAAGAATTTGGAGCACAGACTTGGTAGATTGTTTCATTTTTCTTCTTTCAAATCTTTTCTATTGCAACCCTTCCATCTTCTTTTAACCATAAATGGCTTGGGACCACATTATCCATCATGTGAACAGAAATCTGTTATAAAATGATAATATATACTAAAATAATTGGGGCAATAATAGATTGATGAACTGGAATTAAAGTTGCTTAATTTGTGTTTACTTTTGAGGCAATGGAAATATATTTATTGGGGTAATAATATCAAAAACATTTCCATCAATCTATCAATGGAGATACTGCAATGAATCAGTTAATGTCTGTCAAAGAAAAAACAGTGCAGTTCTAGGTACACGTATGGAACAATCCAAAGAAACACAATAAGAACACAGTTTGAATAAAGCAGGTGGATTAGGATAAAAAAGCTGAAACAAAAGAATTTGTAATAACTGCAGAAATGGTGGTAAAAAGAGGTGGTAAAAAGAGGAAGGAAAACCAAAACTTGGACAGCACCAGGAGAAGGTGAACTGCATGGCTTTTGGTTGAAACATCTGAGTGGTCTACGCCCATTCATTGCCAAGCATTTATTGCAGCCACAGGCTGCAAAGAGGTGAAAATGAAGATTGGTTAATATATGGCAAAACCTACCTGATAATGAAAGAGCTAAGAAAAGGGGCAACTACAGATAAATTTACCTGCTTACCAACAATTTTCAAATTATTAATTGGTAGCAAAGTAGAAATGATAGCGCATTGGAAATAGAAATAGTATATGTCTGCAAGCAAGAACTGGTGAACAAATCAGACAAAGTAATAAAAAATAAAGAAAATGAAGAAGCTAAAATTGCCCCGTGACTTTAGAATGCAGACAGATAAGCTTAACAGCCTAGATTTAACAGTTGTTGATAAGAAAGACAAAAAACTCTTGATAGTAGACATTGCAGAACTGGAGAAAGTCACAAAATACAAAGACCTGCAAATAAAAATAGAATGACTGTAGTCAAAGAAAACAACGATAGTACCAATAGTATTAGGCACCTTTGGTGCAATCCCAATCCCAAAACATCTGGAATCCTCACTTGAACACTTTTGGATTGACAAAATCACCAGCAATCAATTGGAAAAGACAGCTTTATGGAACAGTTTACAACATATGCCTATCCTAAATCCTTGGGAAGGCAGCCTTGCACTGGTAGCCAACCTGCTCTGGATCCCAGACCCTTTCCAGCACATGAAGCAGTACCTTTCTCTAAAATGGGTTCAATTAATTTCTCTACTCATTTAAAAAATTGGTTGAGTCCCCTCTACCCCCCAAACATAATAACATACATTTCTCTACTCCCTCCCCAAAAAATTAATTTCTCTCCTCCCTCCAAGTCTGTATCTTTTTTAGCTTTATAAAAGTTTCAATTATAAATTAATAATAAACTAAATATGTTCAAAATGCAACCAAATTAAAATAGAATCATCGGAGCAAAATGAAGGAGATGCAGTGATCTAAATGCCTTTGTGTATAATATTTTTTTCCCTTTTCTTTTTCTGTCATTACAATATCAAAGAAGGAGAGGAAGGGAAGAATCAGTATTCTTACAGACAACCTTACAGAATACTGATTGCAGTTCTTAGTGACTAATGAGTTTATCATCTTTATGGTTGTTTGCCACATCCTGCAGTCACATGATTGTTTTTTGCCAGTTTCTGGCATTTACTTCTGGGTTTTGGTAAAAAATGCCAATTGGGGAAAATGGATTCATTTAACCATGGCATTCATTTAACAGCTATGAGAAAATATAGTCAATCACATGATTTCTTGACTTACCCAGCAACAACTTATGGCTGTAATTCCAGGGTCAATCACAGTTGCAAGTCAAGGACTGCTATAAATAGAAGTGTGTGTGTGTGTGTGTGTGTGTGTGTGTGTGTAACACTATACAGATACACACATATTTGAAACAATGTATTAGTTATATCTATTTCCTATCTGATTAATGTATTGATGTATTAAAAAAGAAATATATAAACAAGTGTAGCTTTCTAAATCAATATGCAGCCCACCAATATGCAGTCCTCATGTATGGTTTAATGGTCCTGTTTCCATTTGAGTGAAACACCACTGGCTAAAGGAATCAATTTTTTGTTTGTTTGACATGGCTCCCTGGTCTTATTTTTATGCTGCATTTCATATTTCATAGATGCATTGATTACAATAAATATTTCTGTGAAATATAAAAATGAAAGCGCAAGATAAAACTTTTAAAGAACAAGTATATTCAAGGGATTCTGATCTGCTGACTACCTTGTTTTTTCTTCCTCCTGCTTTGCAAGTGAAACAATGGACACTGGCAAATTGGATTTTTGTTTTTGGCCTTTGAGAGAGGTTTCTCTCCCCACCCACCCCTTACTCTGATGTTTTCTGTCTGAAACACTCCACTAACTGTCCCCTCTCTTCTCCCCAAATACTTCCCTTTTGTTATTGGGAAGGAGAGCTGCAGTGTTTTGACTTTAAACGACACATAGCTGCAAATTGTTTCTGCATTTGCACATTTTCCCTGGTTTGTTGCCATAGTGATGAATATTTTCCTGTTTCCAGAAAATTCTATTGAATGTATGTTATTATGCAGCCATAATTGGCTTAAAATGATGATGCTGGGTGAGTGGACTGCAGACCTGGGTATATTTCTTTAGACTGTTCGGCACCTGCCAGTTCCAAGTGTTGCCCAGCTCTGAACAATGAAATATAACAATGTGCAAAACGGCATCTTTCATTGTAACATTACTTCAGTTTTGCCAAAATTGAACTTCCCCTTTAATGGCTTTTTCTTCCTCTACTGTTTTTATAAAATTACAAGGTCTGAACTATAACATGTGCAATGATAGTGACAAGGGTAGCCATTTTACAATTCAGAAACAACTTTTAAAGATTTATATCAATATGGAACCTGTATCAAAATGGTAGCCTGAGCATCAGTTGACATTTGTCAAACTTCATGTAATAGCTTTCTTGCATTAAAGTAATTACATCTCTTGTACTTGCTTTTGTCTCATTCTAAAAATACTATCAGAGGTTACAAGTGAGAGGCGGGGAAATGATTTCTTGTGTAGGTTTGAGGTAGGAACATTTTAGAAGGATTTTGGAGAGAGTGGTATATCTTAGCTAGTAATGTAGGATTCTATTTTCCCCTCTCTTCTTTCAATACTGATAGTTAGTTCAATCCTCGAAGATTTTAGGTAGTCTATAGCAAACCCTTAAATATAGATGACTGTTGTGATTCAGAACTGTTAGGGGTCAGAGAGCCTCTTAATTGCCTCAGCTGCCTTATAGAATATTAACAAAACAAAATTGGGACCACTCATACCTCTGGGCTTGAGTGGGAGTGGGAAAGAGGAATTTTCCACAAGTATTTTCTAATTAAATATCCATTAGTCCCAATTTAAAAAACCCTGGGTTCTTTGCAATGGTAAGCTTTACTATTCCTGGTATAATTTATATATACCCAGAATTTTTTGGCTTTTTCGCAAGTCCACCATGCACGGTAAAATGTCCCTTTGTGTTTTTCATCTTTGACGCAAGGTACTTTTATACACAGTGAGCATGCTAGTCCCCATTCATATGGAAATAACTGAGTAGGAAGTTAGAACTAAAGTAAGTTCTTCAATTAGTACCGAAGAAACTTCTTGGATGAGACGTAAAATGTTTTCAAAGAAAAACCCAAGAAAATCAAATTGCGTTTTGGGAAAAGCACCTTTGGGACAACTGATTAGGAAGAGAATTCTCTGAGAATTAAGACACATGGAATAAGGATGATTATTCTGTTCCCTCCCCCCCCCATGAATATGTCTTATCTCCGTTGTTCAATAGAAACGGGTTTCCGAGGTTTCACTTTTCTAAAGCTGCCTTCCTCAGGGTATGAGATACAGTAGTAGCTATGCTGGCTACGAATGATAGTGCTTACTGCTGGTATAGAATTTGGTACATCTTGAGAACATCAGGTAAGATAGTTCGTTAACCCCCAACATTTTTTTTTCTGCAGCTATCTGAATGATTTGGAGAGGATAGCTAAAATGGATTATATTCCTACCCAGCAAGATGTGCTGAGAACCAGAGTGAAGACTACAGGCATTGTAGAGACTCACTTTACCTTCAAGGACTTGCATTTCAAGTAAGTTCATAAAATTGTACTTTTATTTTCTTTGACAAAAGGAACTCATTACAGCCAAAGGATGAAGTTGGATTTGGGCTCTCTTGTGTGCATGTAATGCAGAAGTACCATGTTATATGCATCTTGCAGGGAATGTTGTAATTTATAAGACCTATATAATATTTAAATTGCTGGACATTGTTACTTAAACCTACTACCCTGTTTCCCTTAAAATAAGACCTCCTCGGATAATAAGCCCAATCAGGCTTTTGGGGGACGGCTAAAATAAGCTGTCCCCTGAAAATAAGCCCTCCCCAAAACATAGCAGTAGCCATGAGGTGACCACGCTGCACCTCAAAAATAATAAGACCTCCCCGAAAATAAGGCCAAGTGCTTATTTTGGGGGTCAAAAGAAAATAAGATCCTGTCTTATTTTCGGGGAAACATGGTAGGAGGAGGCGGGCTTGTGAAGGTGTGGGTGCAAAAGAAGGAAAGATCACTTTTATGTCTCAACAATTATTCTGAAACCATTAGGTATATTTGCATGTGAGTGAATGAATGATGTACATGGAAATGTCATTCCTCACCTGCTACAAATTTAGATATCCTTGACAATCTTAGCTGTTCAGTAATGAATGAAGACTTCTGGGAAGGATGAAAAAGAAAATGGTTGTTCAGGTTTTCCCCTTTATGAATGATACTTGGTAATGAAAAGATCAGAACTCAGGTTCTTTTGATACGGAACAGTTAGCATAGTTTGATATGCAGATGAAAGGAAAACGCGTCCCAAAACCTGTGCAGTATTTTCCTCTGCAATTGCAGATTTTAGGCTGATCTCATCTTTGCTAGCAACAGTACATCTGACATAATCCAGTTTGATCGTTGACAGAATCAGCTGCAGTCTTCTCTCAAGAAGTTAATACTCAGTACATTTATCCTCCTTGCAGCAAAAAGGAAAGAAAAGTAAATGGCCTTTTTTTTTTAAAAGTTACCAGAGCAGGCTTTAGGAAGAACTTTAAAAAGTGTATGTGCACATAGAAAGAACAGTTGTGATAGTTCAGATGGAGATTTAGTATATATGAGGTAACATCCATAGCAAAGCAATTGAATTTGTGAGAATTAAAAGCTCTCTGGGGAAGACAATGCAGTGGAAAAATATTGCTCAGATAACGATGCCAAAGCAAAATATATGTTCCAAAATTTTGCTTTACCCTTGACTAGCAGCTGATGATGTTACATAGTTTGAGTAATGAAACATCTAGCAAGAAAACAACCAAGCTCAGAGAGCACAAGGAACACCCCCCAACCTCAGTTTGCTTCCCCTCTAAAGAAAAGAAATAGAATTGTTGCTACATTTTAGTACAAAACAACACAAAACATTAAGTCATCGTATTAAACACAGAGCCCTTACTATCTAACATTGCCTTATAATAATTTTACACGGATAATTTAAAAGAGTTGAGTGTTGCAGCACCATTTTAACTGAGCATGCTGAAGGAAAAACAGGTAAAAATTACATTTTAGAATTATTGCATTATTACAAGAAGTATTTTAAAAGTCATTCCAAAAATATATTCTTTCCCATATCTCACTAGGAAGGAAGTAAATAGGTAATTTTAGTGAAGAAAATTTGATGATGTTCAGGATATGTAAGTAAATGGCCCTTATGTTCATCTGACTTGGTACTTTGTGTGAGACAGGCCAAGAAAAGGAAATTATTTTGAAATTATTTTGGTCTTTTGCCCTTACGCTGAGCTACATTTAAATTTTCAATCATTGGACTATAGAAATTAAATTATTCAATAAAAAGCAATGAGTAATGAACAGAGTGCTATGAAATATTTTCTTTTAAAAAGGAACATTTATATTTTCCACCAAGACTTGGCTGGTTTCTCTCCATTAATATTCCTTGTCTCAGGAAAGTTAGTCCTTATTACTCCATAAACGAGTGTTTATCTTTCTCTTTTCAGTAATATCCCTTTTTTATGAGTTACTTCTTATAGATATTACCAAGCTATTGAAAACAGGCTTGTCATAGCATTTCCCCTTCTTTGCAGGGTACTTATAATATCATAGCACTTATTAAAAGTCACATTTACTACGGTATAGTTTCACATACATATTTTCATATTATCGAAAGTTCTTAACTATATTACGATATTGGCAGCAAGATGGATGAATGGATAGATGAATGACTGTTTTTGAAGTTGAAAAATCAAATTTTGGTTGAGCCACTCATTAAATAATGACACTCAAGTTAGATTCCCATTTATGAAAACTCTGAAGAATCACATTACGGTTATTAATTATTTAAAAGATCTGTGTGCCATTCATTTTCTTACTGACTTTGGGTGGCTTACAAATATACAATAAAATATGTAAAAACAACATTAAAATATGAAACCCAAACTAGAATTTAAAGTCCAATCACATAACTATTGAGGCACTTTCTAAATTGTGTAACCAGGAGATTTCTTTCCATATCAGTGACATGGTTTTAAAAAAGATCTTGCCATGAAGAAAATAGAATTGGAGTCAAATGCTTCCATAGCAAGACTTCTATTAGACCTGAGAGTGACAGATGAATTATATGGGAATAGGTAATTCAGAAGAAAGTTTGAGCACTTTGAATTGCATTCAGAAGGAAACCAGCAACTAGTGCTCCTGTTTGAATATTGATATGTACTTTTTCATATAGACACCATTCACTACTTGGCCTAATTGCAGTTTCTGGACTGTCCTCAAAGGATGCCCTACAGTGCCTTCATTAAATGAAATGACATCTCTGTCCTTCAGATAGAGTTGTATCTATGCTATCAGCCAAAGTGGATAAACAGCTTCTCGTCAACATTAAAATCATTTTGCCAGCATCATTGCTAAGTCCAGAAGGACCCCAGGCTGAAATGCATGTATTTTCTTAATGAAGATGACAGCACAGAATACATTTGTCTTCCAAATCATGAAACCCAACTGTTGAAATCAGTAAATCCATTTGTTTAAATTTAATTTATTCTCCCACATAGTCATTCACACCTTGGAATTATATCTCACATAAGCAAAATCATTAGAAAAGCTGGCAGGGAAGATTGCTAGTTGCTCCAATAAGTCACTTATACATCCCTACCTGGTAGCAGCCTGCCTGTCCATCAGTGTTCATACCGTGCCTCGTGGGGCACTCACATTTCCCCCCCAATTCTGCAGCAGCCACCCCCAACCTCACCACCCTTACCTTGCCCACAACTTACCATATTTTTCGGAGTATAAGATGCACTCCCCCCCCCCAAAGAGGATGAAAATTTGGGTGCGTCTTATACACCAAATGTAGTTCCGCCCACCTACTGGCCCCCCCTTTTGGTCTCTGCCTCCCAGCAATTTGCCTCCTGGCAGCAAACAGCCTGTTTCAATTTCAGCTTCAGCACAGCCTGATTAACGCAAGCAGCTAATTGTTGGCCTCCCAACGATCAGTTGTTTCAGGCTGCAGGGATTGCCATTGCCTATTGCCACCTCTGAGCACCCTATTTTCGGCCTCTATGTGCCACATTTTCCGCCCATTCCAATCCCTACTGCCTGGAACAGATGGAAAATGGGGTGCACAGAGGCTGAAAACTGGATGCAAGGCCGGAAATGGGGCCCGTAGAGGTGGCAATAGGCAATGGCAA
>JANHFT010010187.1:13707-28363 GCA_032467955.1 Pseudoxenodon macrops | reverse complement strand
ATAGAATAGAATAGAATTCTTTATTGGCCAAGTGTGATTTGACACACAAGGAATTTGTCTTTGGTGCATGTGCTCTCGTAGTATAATCTTTTTTGTTATTTTCCATGCTACCTAGTATGACGTTTGTATGTTCCTACATCACTGTACAATTGATTGGAATTGTAAGACTCTACTTCCAAGTATATCCACACAAACATCCATGCTGCTGACTGGAACTCACCTTCATAATCTGGGAAGCAGATGCTGAGGTGGGCCTTCTTGATCTTTTCCTGGAAAACGTCTTTCTTATTGAGGAAAAGAACAATGGAAGTGGTGGCAAAGTATCGGTGATTGCAGATGCTGTTGAAGAGGTGCAAGCTCTCGTGCATGCGGTTCTGAAACAAGACACAAAAAGCCCAGGGTGCTTTTTGTTCTCCTTATTCAGTTCAGCTACATTTCAGTAACTAAAGATGTGCACATAACACAAACAACTTTTCCCTAAAACAGTTATTGTCTTCTTTTAACGACCCCATAATCCCTTGCGGGATAGAGTCTGGGCAACTGAATGGAGCTAGCAGAGTGTTTATGGGCCGGATGCCCTTCCTGTCGCCAATGAGGAGTTTCGTTCAGCAGATACATTCTCATTGTGCCCAGAGATAGAAACATCAGCCTCTATCTAAGTATCAAACTCACAGCCTCCTGATTGTGAAGCGAGAGCTCCACCTCTAGGCCACTGCACCACTCCTTTCCCTAAAACTGTTGTGAGGAGCAGAAATTTTATTTTGGGATGAATTTGACATAATTTCTTGTAGTGGGATATCTAAAAAAGTAGAAAAGCAAATGAATCTCGTGTGTGTGTGTGTGTGTGTGTGTCTGCTATAATCAGGTGATCCCTATGATTTTTATTTTAGCCAACTTGTGTATAGTCCCCAGCCTTCTCCCTTATCTACAACTCATAGAATGATATGAAACTTACCTTCAGGTTATAGTAATCTCCTTTTCACAAGTAAATTCTCCATCTCAAGAATAAAAGAAACTGCCCCTTTAAATCTTGGTTTTTAAAAAAGTGTAATATCTTTCATTTGCTATCATCAGAAGAGTTGGAAGATAGCTTTGGATGCTCCTTACCACTTCATCATCTTCCACCAGGACCATATCGTAGGCACTGAGAGCAGCAATGAAGATGATGCAGGTGACGCCTTCAAAGCAATGGATCCACTTCTTGCGTTCTGAGCGCTGCCCTCCAACATCAAACATCCTGTCAGGAAGTTGAGGAATTGGGGTGATCAAGGATTTTAAAAGAAATGCTTTAATTTCATATTTTTATTTAATTGACAACAAAGTAGCCCTCCCATAATGATCGGTTACTTAGCAATTGTTCAATGTTACAATGAGCACTTCCCCTCCAAAGCTCCTTATGACCCAGTTCTGGAATTCCAATGGTCACTCATTCACTCAGTCACATGACTGCATTTTGGCCACTTGGCAACCTACTCACCCTTATTGATGGTTGCAGCATTCCACAGTCATGTGATCTCACTTTATGGCATTCCCCCCCCAGTTTGAACTCTTTTGCCAGTTTCTGGCAAAAAGACCCATAGAAATGAGTGTATTTGCTTAATGACCATGGCATTTACTTTACAACCACAGTAGAATTCGCTTTATAACCGTGGCATTGTGACCTCCCCAAGTAATGTAAAATTGGCTCAGTCATGTAGCTGCCTTAACTTATGACTGGCATGGTGTAACATGTAAATCCCAGGCTCCATTACAGTCATAAGCTGAGCAGTACTTGTACCCAGGGGTGGGATTCAGCTGGTTCAGGCCAGTTTGGACCGGTTTGGGCAAACTGGTTGTTATTATTTTGCGCAGTTTAGAGAACCGGTAAAATTGACCACCAGCTGGAACTGACCACCGAGCCCCACGATGCCCTATGTATTATCTTCCCTTTGCCATGTGGTCCAGCTAATCTCCATGCCTCACCTCCATGCTTCGCCCACTCTACTCACTAAAGGTAAGCATGCCATCCGCTCACCCTTTGCCTTGGGTTGGAGCCCGGGACACACTATTCCCTGGTTCCGGACTTGTCCCGGAGCCTCCGCCTGCTTGCCACCCACCTCAGCTGGGTTGGGGAATGCACTATTCCCTGGCTCCAGCCCTACCCCCAAGCCTCCGCCCATTCACCACCTGCCTCGCCCGTGTCAGGAAACGCACCATTCCCCAGCTTCAGCCTTGCCCCGGGCCTCCGCCCACATGACGCTACCCCCCTCTGGCCTCAAACTTCCGGACATTTCTTCTCTTCTTACCTAAAAGCACTGCAGTGTAGAACTTGCAGCCATCCCTTGCTGAGGCTCGGTCACTCACGGAGATGCTCCATGTGGTCTCTGGGTCAGCAGCTGCTTCTCTCCGCTGCTGCTCTTGCTGGGAGTGAGAGCATCTCTTGTGCAATTTAGCAGCTGTGAGCTGCCGCTTGCTCTAAGTCCCATCCGGAAAGTGCTCAGGACAGAGAAGAAGCAGCCATGTTGAATGCTGTTTCTCTGTGCCACAGCGCTTTCCGGATGGGACTTAGAAGAAAGTGCCGACTCACAGCTGCTAAATTGCACTAGAGACGCTCTCTCTCCCAGCAAGAGCAGCAGCGGAGAGAAGCATCCGCTGACCCAGAGAGCAGAGATGGAGCAGAGCAAGCCCTGAAAGACTGCTCGGTCAACCCTTGCCACATGGAGGAAGCTGCACATGTGCGGAAGCCGCGCATGCACACACTCTCATTTTTGGCGAACTAGTTGTTAAGTGGGTTGAATCCCACCACTGCTTGTACCTGTTTTGAATATTTAAAACAGAATAGCCTTAAATAATAGAAACCTCAATTTGTCCCTTTCTTTTCATCCAGTTCAGACTTCAAAACATACATACCCAAATATCCATATTAAGGAAAATATTTCACGAACTTATTGTGGAAAAGTCTTAAACGTTATGTTAGGTAGAATGCACACAAAAGCGCATTTCTTCTTACGTTGATGCTTTAAAGGTAAATTTGTATCCAGCACAGAAACAGACCGAGACAAAGACAATATTGGCAAAAGAGGAATTGACCAAACAGAAATGGACAGAACCCAGAATTGTGACTTGTTAATACTTTACTGCACTTCTCATGATGAAGTGGCTATTCACAAAAAAATTACATCGGAATGCTTAAAGTTTATCTTTTCAGAGGAGAAGCAAAATTATCTGTCTGGCAGGATTTAAAGATGCAGGGAACAATAATAGTTTTGCAGAGAAAATAAGTCCTGCCATTTAATTAAGAAAATCAAGGAGGCTCACTCAAGGACAGATGCGAAAAAGCAAGCTGTCTGAAGGAATTGTAGAAAAGCAATTGAGAAAGAATTTAAAGGGATGACAGGTAAAGGAGGTTAGAAATGATGAGCATGGGGCAAAATAAGCAGTAATCTGAAAAGCAGGCTCAGAAAATAAAGAGCACTGGAGTGTATCAGTCCTATTTCCCAAACTAAGCTAACTGTAGAAGGATACTGTATTATAGGAATACACACACACAAAATTCACAGGCTTATGAAACCTATGCTGATATTACATTTAAACCAAAATATATCAGGCAGGGGTTACATTAATCCAGTGTTTCTCAACCTTGGCAATTTTAAGACGGGTGGACTTCAACTCCCAGAATTCCTTTGCTGGGAGTTGAAATCCACCCATTTTAAAGTTACCAAGGCTGTGAAACACTGGGCTAATCTTATTTAGTCAATCCCACTTCCTGTCTACTTGATGTAGAAGTAACTGAAGATGCTACTGGTAGGACTCTCTTTAAGGACTCAAGGGCATTTCATGCACTTCCTGGAGCAAGCCTCCCTGAAATGGTGACTTTTATCTCAGTCACTGAGCTGGTATGCTTTCAGAACCATTAGTGAAAACCTGGACTGGGTTAAGCATATGGTGAGCCCAGGAAGAGGAAGTAGAAATAAGGGGAAGGGGAACCAACATTGACATAGAATCTAGAGGCAGAAGATGTGCAAGTAGGTAGGAAGGAAGTGGTCAAGTAATGGGGATTTGGAAAGCTGGGAACTATGGACCAAGACAGACAGGGCGGAAAGATCTGGCAAGGAATTTTTTCATTGTGTGCTGGAACAACTTTGCATATTTCGCTGTCAACTCTGACAGGCAAGGAAAAGGTCAAAGGTGAGATGTTAACAACCTGCAAGTTCTTTGACTATCCTTTTTCACAGGAGTTCAGGTGTATTTTCCTGGCTGCTGCTTTCAGCTACAACCTGGGATGAACTGCAAAAGTATCTCTCTTTTTAAATAAGATTTTGAAATAGAATTCTGTAGTTTATCAATGTAATTGCAATAGAAAAATATGGAAATGCAAGCTGCATGTACAGGGAAAAAAGGGTCATTAAGAAAAGCCGCATCCAGGTGTACTAACAAGGCATGAAGGGCTACTGAAGAAAATAATAAAATGCCTTTGAAAATCTTTTTATTCAGATGGAAATGTGGTTATTCCAAACCTGCATCAGTAGGGGGCAGTGCATCCTCACAAAAATAAAATAGAGTGGTTTTCTTAAACTGCTAATCTTTCATACTCCTTCCTGGATAAGTGCACACAAGGTATTTCAGACAATGCAGATATGATCAGTTTTTCATCATCATCGTTGTCCTTCTCCTCTTCTTTTCTGTTCACTAACTGTTCTAGATTATCAGATTATTTCCAGTCTTCAGTGTTGATTTCTGTCTGTTTTCAGGGCTCGATGTGAAAGATTAATGTATATGATCTCAATTTCAGATACTATGCTCTGAGAAGATACATTCCCTCCAGTTTTTAGACTGTTACTATTTTTTTTTCTTATGGTAAAGATGGAAATTTATGTTCTATCTTTTCTTTTGGAGTTCAAGGAGATTTTTTATCCCCAACAACAATGTTGGCCTAAGTGAATGGCTGGCCCAAAATCACTCAGTGAATTTCCATGGGATGAATTATATCAACCATTTTTCTTTACTGTAGAAGCTTTTAGCAAAGACTTTCTTGCATCTTAACCCATCACAAAACAGAATTTCTGATTCATCTCATATGCCAATAGAAATGGTGACCAGGAGGAGAGACTGTGCAGCTCCTAACCAGCCGTGACACATACAAACCACAAATATCCACACATATATAGCCTTTAATCTTCTATTGTTCACTGAACAATTTTGAACATTCAAAATCTTAAATCTGACCTATTGAAAGTAAGGCTGTTAGACTCAGATGACGATCTGCTTACTGATGGATCACTGCTTAGGACATACGATACCTGAAGTGGAGATCCTTGAAGGAAAACTGGGTCTCAATGATCCCGGTGGTCTTAACTCTAGAGCGGAGAACATCCTGCTCTGTGGGAACATATCCAGGAGTTACCAACCGTGCCACATCATTCAGGTAACTGCAGGTATAGAAATATAGTTCCATAATAATGTAATTGCTGCAGAAGAACCCTGGATCTTTCAGCTTCGATCTCTAAGATATTAGGCAAGCGGTGGGATTTTGAAATATCTGGCCCCTTTTTTTCCTTGAACAAAAGTGGGGTCTGAAAGAAACAGAGTTTGGAGGGAGAATATTCAGATAAGAACACTTTTGGCAAGGAGGCCAGTGAATCTCGGGGAACATTTCTCTTCCCCTCACACCCACTCAGAGAAGCGATCCACTTCAGGTCCCCTGTACATCTTATATGGGTTCCTAAAAAGGAAGGGGATGCTGCACATTGCCTACTGCAGTCGTTGAAAGTTGCCACTTTGGCTATAAAAACACTCTCCTCTGACTCTGTATTCCATTACATCTGCCTGTAGTGCAGGGGTGGGTCCTAACTTACCTCGCCGCTGGTTTGCTTCTTCCCGCACCGCGTGGCTGCGCCTTGTGGGTGCGTGCGCACTTCGCATGCTTGTACATGCGCAGTACAAAAAAATTACAACCCCCCTCAAAAAAGGCTGAAAACAAGATGGTGACACATGCACAGTGCTGGAAACTCAGCTTCTGCGCATGCACAGAAGAAACAAATCGGAAAAAATTCAAAACAATTTTTACCCCCAAAATAAAAATTACAAAAAAAAAGATGGCTGCGTCCACGGACCAGTACCGGTTCCGTGACATCACCAGCAGCTTACTACCTACTCTATAGAACCGGTCTGAACCGGTAGGAACCCACCTCTGCTATAGTGTGGGAACAATCTTTCTCTTTCCACCTGAGGCAGATATATAGGAATTCAACTGGTTAAGAAAGGGCCTAAGCAAGCATCAGGCCTGAATAAAATGTGAAAAGAGACATATGCCCCATCTACATCTAGTATCTTCCATTGTAACTAAGCCATGCTGGGAATCATCCTGCACACTCATAACAATCCCCGGATCCAAACCATGCCCTCCATTTTAAACTTTTTAAGTCAAGATCTCCTACTAGCCAGCCGAGTCATTCAACTGGAACTCTGAGGCTCTATCGAAGCAGGCCTGGATGCCCGTATCTTTCCAGAGTCGGTCAATGATGTCAGACATCTCCTTAGGCATGGTACCCTCTTCAATAGTATCCGCTAAGTGCAGCAACATGCGGGAATCATCCTACAATTGAGACAAAAGATGAAGTTCAATCAATGAGACTTTCCTGAGAGATGGAGAGGGAGGGGGAGTCCTTTACTTCCTCCTTCGCTGAAAAGAGTAATCTGGGCAAAAAGAGTTAGAATGATGATTGCTTTGAGTTTCTCTGACCTATATTCTTTTTGTTATCTTTGGAATTAATTTCTCTGGATGTTTGTATAATCCCAATTCTCCGAATCACATTAACTGTCCATTGCCCATTGCCAATTTCCTTTAATTTTTATCAGCCATTTTTGCTGTGGAAGATAACAACAAGATACCAAATTATTTAATTTTTAATAATGCTTTAACTTTGAATGACTGTTTTATACTTTTATAATGATTGTTTTTATATATTTATTATGACTAGAGTCACTTCTGATGAGATAAGCTGCCATATAAGTTTGATAAATAAATAAAAGCCCAAAGAACAACCAGATATGAACATAACATTCCTCAGTGACCAACCTGTCGGGCTGGGTCTCCATATTGGATGTTCAGGATGCCCATTGCCCTCACTATGGACAGCATGGACTGCAGGGTGTTGCTGTAGATAATGGAGATGAATTCCAAGCACTCCTCTAAAGAATAACCATCTTTATGGATAATTCTATGGAAGATAACAACAGAAAATCAATCCAGAAGTTCTCATGAACGTTAGGTGTTGGCTGGGGAATTCTGGGAGTTGAAGTCCATAGATCTTAAAGTTGCCAAGGTTGAAAAACACTGCACTAAGTATATCTGAGGAACTCTGAACAAAATGCAACTGTCTCTTTTTCCTCTCCTAATTCCTCGGGAAAATTACTTGTTACAGCTTCTCATTCATTTTTCCTTGAAAGTTTTTTTATAACTACCTCGAGATATATATTTTTCTGTTATCAATGGAGATGACAATATTTTCAAGAATGGAATTCCATTAGATACTTTGTAAATCTAATTCACAGATAATGCTAAATCTGAATGCTAGTACATGGGATTTGTTCATTTTTCTTTAACACAAGGTGTGATACCAACTTTTCTCCTATATCAACCATGGCTCTTCTTTGGGATGGGCTTATATAACACAGTAGGCCCAAAAGCAACCAATTGCATGAGGGCTTTTGTGAATCTTTTGAATTACATCTTTGAAAGATATATTTCTTGATTGCATACATACTTGATGCTTTCGATGTATACCCAACACTTTTTATACATGCACCTAAAAATATAGTATGCGAAAATAAAGACTTCTTTAAGTCATGGTAAATGATTGATGATTACATGGGGACATCACATACTTTTATATAGCATTTATTTCCTACTGTAGCTTATAGCCCTATGTGGTATAGCTACAGCTAAGCATTAAAATAGCTTAATCATGCTTCTATTTTAAAGAACAATCAAACTCAGTTTAGTATTGCAACTTATTGGGTAGATCTAGAATAAATAAGAATAAGATGGCTGTTGGGATACTGGTACATTTTTAATTTCCTCAAACACAAAGCATATAGAGGAATATACAGAGAGCAAAGATAGATAATGTTTTTGGGAAAACTGGCATATTTAGAATGTTGAGATCCTGTCATGAGCATTCTTACAAAATGGCTACTATGTTTTTCTACCTGAGCCAGAAAGCTAGCTCATAAAGCTAGCCCTAAAGCTAGCTAGGTTTAGAGAGGCCAGCTCATAAAACTAGCCCTCTCTAAACCCCCATCCCCTGTGCTGCTGTCACCTTACACACCAGAGGTGAGTTCCTACCAGTTCGGACTGGTTCTATAGAGTAGGTAGTAAGCCGCTGGTGACGTCACAGAATTGGTTCTGGTCCGTGTACACTGCCATCTTTTTTGTGGAATGGTTATTTTTTTGGGAAAAAATTTTTTTTGCATTTTTTCTGGATGTTTTTCTTCTGCGCATGTACAGAAGCCGAGTTTCCAGCACAACACCATCTTGTTTTTGGCCTTTTTGGGAGGAATTTTTTGTAATTTTTTTGTACTGCGCATATGCGCACATGCAAAGTGTATGTGTGCCCACATGGCGCAGGAGGCAGTGAACCGGCGGCAAGGTAAGTTAAAACCCACCCCTGTTACACACCATTGTTGTTTCCTCTCCCCCCTCCCTGATTAGGGGAAGAAATTTCCAAGCAAAGCAGTTACACACCAGTCTTACTTTTGAAGGATGCCTATGGTATTGCTACAGGCCTCATTTGTATTGCTATAAAATTAATAAAGATCTTGCTAGAGGCTACTTATTTTTTGGAATCCATTTTATTCATTTCGTAAAACAATCTTTTAAAATAAGTTGGGTAGGCTGATTCAACGCTTCCTATGAGAAAGACTTGGTATGAATAGAATTTGACAATGGCAAGGTTGTCTAGGAATCGTTGGAAGAAGACTTACTTCATTTGCTTGACTATGGTGCTTTTCCCCGATTCTCCAGCTCCTGGTGGAACAAAAAATGAAAAGGGACTAAACTGTATTTGTTCCCAATTCCCAATGCTTTCTATATGGCACCAAATTCAAATTAACATCAGAGTCCATTGGGTGCACTTCCGCAGTCTTAGATTTGATCTGAATTCAAAAATTGGTCGTCCCTAAAAAAATCCTTGGTGGACTCTCCTCAATGATTTTGCACTTTGTTTTAAGAACATGGTGCCCAAGAATGGGGAGAGAAATGTTAATGGATCAGTTACCTCCATTAACATATATAGTGGTTGAGAACTGGCGGTCAGAGAGAGAGAGAGAGAGAGAGAGATTTCATTGTTTTCTTCTTCAAATTGCTCTGAAGCTAGTCCCCTTGCTGTAGCATTCCTAATGGTCAAGTACACATATTAAAAGCACAGTATATATTAAATATGCTCCCTTTCCTGCAGAACATCCTAAATAATCAGCTGAGTCTGCAAATTCTCATGTAGCAGCATTCTTAACTCTCCCACACTGCAGCTTGAGCTCTCCTTCCAGGTTGCATCTTTTCCATCCTGGATCTTCTGATCTAGCCTGCATTTGGTTCTTCAAACCACAATATTTTTTCTGTCAATACTCCGGGGTTTTTCCCTCTTATTGGTGATCCATCACCCACCACGGTCTCTCCTACATTAGCCACAAATTGCTGTCTGACACCCCCTTGTAGTTCCCGGCTGCTTCTCCTATGTCTTCCATATGGAGAGGAATTCCCTAGTAGATATTTTGCTGCAAAAAAGAAAGTAGCTCTCTCCTTCCACTTTCTCCAGTTAAGCTCTTTGTTGTTCAACCTTCTCTCCCTGCTTGCGGCAGACAGAAAAAACACACATTCAGTTCCACTTCCAAACTCCATTTTTTTCACTTCTGCTTTTTTGTCACAATCTTGTGGCCGACTGGATCAATGCTTCCATCTGTCTCTTTCCCCACCCTCTTTTTTTGTATGTCTTTTACACTCTCCTAACTTACATCGTTTGTGCATCATTACACTCTAGAAAAACAAGGCCTTTTCGTTTAGACATCTTTAAAGTCTTACCTTGTCTCCCATTTAACCAAAACAGCACCTTATTTTGCTTCTTAATCCCTATGTTCTATTTATTTTGATCCCTTCTATGGAGATTCTTATCTTTCTGATTATTTTTTTAACAGCAGCAGTTTTATAAACATTTCATTATAGATTCAACCACTGGGCAAGCCCAACCTGTCAGCATCTGATTTTTAACTCTACTAATTACTCCTAAGCATGAATCCAAACTATCATATCACTCATTAATTTTAAATCCTACAGTGAGCATTGAAACCATTTTGATATAGTGGTTAAGATCCAGGATTGGAAATGGAAAAATTCAGATTCAATTTAGTGTATTTATTTTCCTATTTCCTCAGCCAAATCTAACTCACTGGGTGGTTATTACAGACTTCTTTCAGCAGCCAACAGTATAAGAATTCCATTTGGGAAGAGGGCTTAAATCTGGAATGGACATTTCCCCCCAGATAATTACAGTATCTGTGCATTTCAAAGCAGCCTTATGTGCAAATCTTTCCAATATTCCACATTGATGTCAACTTTACATACTCTTTCACCTAGTATGGAGATTCCCTCTTTCTTACTGGCTCTATATTTGATTAAACTATTCTTTTTTATCTTCAAACTTTGGCAGCTGTGTTAGGAAATACAGTGTGTTAAAGGAGAAAAAAAGCAAAAAGTAAAATATTTCATATATGATATTTCTAAAATATACTGTGTTAGCTTGAGCTAAAGGCATGCTGGCCTTATGACCTAATTTAAGTCCTTCCTTCCTTCTTTCCTTCTTTCCTTCTTTCTTTCCTTCCTTCCTTCCTTCCCCCCCAAAGGCTGTCTCTAAATGCTAAAGAACTTCTCTTTAGGACTTTCCCATCTTATATTGCAACAAGGCATCTGTGCAGGATTACCACCACCAAAGGTGTCAGGATAAGATGCTCTAAGTCAGCCTTGGTCACCTTTCCAGGAGAGATAATAAGATAATGAGATCTGGGCCATAGGCCAGCTTATCCTCAGTGCTTCATAGAAAAAGGGCAGCTCTAGCATACAAAGTTATGAAAATGTCGCAGCTGAGGATGGGAAACAGAGGCATGCTGTCTCTTATCATGTACTGTGTGGAAGGCATAGGCTTATGGCAGTCTGGAATTCCAATCCCAACATCTGAATGGTCCAGTCAGACCAGGGAAGACTGAAGACCAGTTCCCACAGGCCAACCCTTCATTTAACTTCCTTAATAATGTGGGAAAAGGAAGTCCATTGCCTGCACTTATTTGTGGGTTGGCTGGTATTGTCGATGAGAATGTCCAACAATATTCTGGAACAAAGTTGCTGAAAAAAAATACAGCTATGGCTCTCTTGGAGGTAATGGGAATGAGCCAATAACAGCACGGACTTCTGTCATATTTAAATGCATCTTTCTCTGACAAAGAACCATTTCCCAATGCCCATTGTGTTTCCGCCTTTTCCTTATATTTCCCTTGCAGCAATTGTTTGCATGCATGTTCAACTCAGTGCAGTGTTACCATTTTTTTTATTTTAAAAAATAGCTGCTCAATAGTAAATGTAGACCCAAGTTGTTTTAGATATTTTATCCTGCTTTAATTTGGCACACTCTTTTAGCTCTTACTGCCTGGGAATTCTTGAAAATATAATCTGAACACATCTACAGAACATGTGGTTTGGGAAAGCTGAGCTAACTAACCCGGTCAGCTTAGTAAGCCTTGCCAAGAATACAAGGGAAGGTAACCATCCTTACAGTTCTTCAGTCCATCCTTCTCTTCATCTGTGCAAAAGTAGGGTACAGCTTCTATATTTAAAGCAGAGGATCCAGCAGAATTATGTCAGCAAAAGTCTTGAAGGAGCAAAGATTCAGGGAGATTTCAATGCGTAGCCCCCAAGTGACAAAAGAAATCAGCATCAACATGCAGCAGGAGCTGATATGAGATGCCTTAAGCTTCCTTCAGAATAAGCAGTGTCTCAGCAGATGTACCCAGAAGGACTTTCTTTAAGTTCCCATTTCTCTAAAATGTGCAGGTATCTTTTCCTCTTACGTTTGTCTCATAAGTGAAGGGTGAGGCAGGCCCTCACCCCCTCACCTGGCCTTCTGGGGAAGATGTAAAAACATGGCCCTACAGCCTTGCTTGGGGTTGAGAACAGGACAGAATTATAGGTCTGGAAGGGACCTTGTAGGTTTTCTAGTCCAGCTCCCTGCCCATGGCATGAGAGACCTTATATTATCCCGGACAAATAGTTTCTTCTTCAAAACCTCCAGTGATGGAGCATCCCACCACTCAGGGTGGCAAGTTGTTTCGTGGGTTGTTTTCACTGTCAGGAAGTTTCTCCTTTGTTCCAGGTTGGATCTCTCTTTAACGAGATTCCATCCATTGCTTTTTGTCCTTCCTTCAGAAGCTTTGGAGAACAAGTTGACGCCCAGCTCTCTGTAGCAGCTCCTCGTGTACTGAAAGACAGCCATCATATCAGCCCTAATTCTTCTCTTTGTTAGGCTAAAGACATACCTAGCTCCCTTAACTCTTCCTTGTAGGATGCAGACTCCTTATCATCTTTGTTGCTCTTCTCTGCACTCTTTCTAGGGACTCTCAGCATCTTCTCTGTATTTTAGTGGTCAGAAATGGATGAAGTATTCCAAGTGTGGCCTCACTAATGCAGTATAAAGCAGCACTATCATTTCTCATAACCTTGAAACTATCCCTCTGTTGATCCACTTTTTTGGCAACTGCAGCACATTGCTCACTCATGCATAAGGGGTGGTCCACTATTGACTCATAGTCAATATTGTTGAACCAGGTACCACTATTCTACACCATGCGTTTGGTTTTGCACAGGATTGCATGCTTACATAGGAGCATGCAGCTGTGGGACCGGCTAGCGCCCTGAAATACTTCCTCCCACTTTTTAATTAACTTTCATATTGATTTTTAATTCATCTTTGCCTTTTTAGCTTTTACATACTGTTTTTTATGGTTTGATATTTTATCTGTACACCACCAAGAGCCCCTCGGTGAGGGAGAGGGGTGATTTTAAAATTTGATAAATAAATACAGTACATAGAGATAAATCTTGATAGGGCTTGGATTAAAGCTTTGCCTTTGCATGGCTTCCTAATGTCGTTGTCCACTCTGCATGCACAGAGGATGGGACAGAAGACCTTCTGGGTTCTGATTGCTCTGCTTCTGAATGAAATGCACGCTGCTCTCCTTCCACCCAGGCATGCAAGTGAATGAGACACTGTAGGAAAAGGGAGGGACAGTGCCTGGCCCAATGTAGACAAGGTCACTGTGACTTTCTTTGGAGGAGTTACTTACCAAGAAGCAACAGCTTAACTGTCCTGGCATCCTTCTCGGCATCTTCCTTGAGTTTTTTTTCCAGCTCCCGAGAATGCTTTTCCTCCACACTCGCACCTGCACCCATCACCCAGTTGGTTTTTTATGCCTTCAGTCAGTGAAAGGGGATTCCCAGGAAAGCCTGGGGAGGGGGCTCCAGTGCTTTCCTGTTGGAGCCGCCTTCTTTTCTAACCCAGCCTTAAGTCAAGACAGATTCTTTCTTGCCTTGCTCTCTTGAGCGTCTTCGGTGCCTACTGTTGCTCCCTCCTTGAGCCAATACCAGCCGCCTTCTGGCTTAGAGAGATTTTGCTGAACTGGGAATCAGGTGCTTTAAAGCACCCAATGTGGAGCAAGGGCAACTGAAGAAGGGCCACATAGGAGGCAGCCCCAAGGTCTTCCCCAGGCTCTAATCTCGTGCTCAGTAGCTTAAAGGCATTTCTGAGATAATGCTCCTTCAATCCCCCATACATGCTGAACTCAGCAGTTTCCATTTTTTTTCATCTGCTCTTGACCTGGACAAGCATTTGTAAGAAGGAATTCTCCTTCCTCCAAGCTCTGCCTTTTCCTGCCATACTAATTGCACGGGACGATGCACCAATGGGTCGGCTGTGGATGGTTCACGTGCTTTGATCTCATCCCAGCAATGGATAAATTATATTAATTATGGTTAATTAATTATGGTTTAAAATATCAAATGGCTGACATCCCTCTCTCCTATGTCAAAAATAATAACACCTCTTGGAGAAAAGGTGTGGGGAGCAAGAAACCTAGAAAGAGAGGCTGGCTAATAAAGCTACTAATCCTATTGTATCCAGTGCCATCATTATTAATAACTAATCAGTAATTTTTCTCATGTGGTTAGTAATGTTGAATGCGAATTTGCATTTGTCTATGCATATGCATCCCTAACAGTGGTGTGGTGGAATCACCTGCTGAAGCAGAGGGCCCCTTCTAAGGTGCCTGGAGTCAATTTGTGGGAGCAAAGATCTGAGTAAAACCCTGAAGTCTATATCTGCCATTTTCCAAGGGAAGGCAGACACTCTGGCAAGGTTCTTGTAAAATAGGCGATCAGAAATAAAGTAACTACTTGGGCCTATTCATGAGTAGTTCTGGTTGCTTATGCCTGACAATCTGGCCTAAGCAATGATTAGCAAAGGAAGGGTTGTAGAACAGGAGATATATTTAAATATAGGGAGGCAAGGCGATCAAACAGGTCAGTCCTAGAGGAGATCAACCCTGACTGCTCTTTAGAAGGCCAGATCCTGAAGATGAA
>JANHFT010010187.1:0-13607 GCA_032467955.1 Pseudoxenodon macrops | reverse complement strand
TGCTCTTTAGAAGGCCAGATCCTGAAGATGAAACTCAAATACTTTGGCCACCTAATGGGAAGGAAGGACTCATTGGACAAGAGCTGGGAAAGATTGAGGGTAAAAGAAGAAGGAGATGACAGAGAATGAGGTGGCTGGATGGAGTCACTGAAGCAGTGGGTGTGAGCTTAAATGGACACCAGAGGATGGTAGAGGACAGGAAAGCCTGGAGGAACGTTGTCCATGGGGCCGCGATGGATCAGTCATGACTTCGCAACTAACAACAACAACAAGACAGGACCCAGCTCTAAGTTAATTGTATCCTGCCAGGAAAAGACTGTGGAGAGCAAGTACTCTGTGCATGTGTGGCTAGGAGCTAAGGGCAAAGGGAAGTCTCCTGAGATAAGCAATCTTATAGCAAAATCTGCAATGTAGCAAATAAAGAGGGGATACAGAGTAAACAGTTAATTCTCCATCAACATCCCATTGCTCTTTGAAGATAGAGGGTTGGGAAGTGCTGAACAGGAAGTTCCACTGAAGTCACACTCCCAACACAAATTAGGTTGTTGCTATTTGCAAAAAGAAAATAAGAGGGGAAGAGGGTGTCCATTGACTATACATAGCCACAACCAAGTTGGGAAGTGAACCCAAAGTCCCTGATCCAAATTCAGTTCTTTAACCCTCTAGCTCCCAGATAAAATTTTGTGATCATTCTTCTAAACTTCTAAAAGCTGAGTTTCATAAACAAAAGACGCATTTGGTGGTGTAAGAGCAGCAACTGAATTACTTTTGATGGAGGGACATTGGGGTCTACATGTTTAGAGAAAATATTACTTTTATAGCAAATATGAATGTTGAATACTAGCAGAATTGGAGGGCTGAAGAATGAGGGTTAAATATTGGAATGCCTGGGAGATTTGCAAACATTGGAAATGTATATTAAATAAAACAGAAATAGTCAAGCTGGCTGCTGCTGATAGGAATCAGAATATGCGTGCTAAAGTTTCCACTTCTATCTATGAAAGCCAAATTCAAATGATGTGCGGTGATGGTCTGTTGCTTTTCTGTTGCATTGTGGTCTTTCCAGGAGCATTTGTTTGCCCACTGGGGGAAAACTGTGTTAATGAAGACAGAACACGAGACGTTCCTGTTTTTTTTTTTTTCATTCAAGGTTTGCACAACTGATAGAAGTGTAGATATGTAGTTCTGGATTGAATTGCAGGGTCCTTGGTGCTCTCCGAGCTTGGTTGTTTTCTTACAGATGTTTCATTACCAAACTATGTAACATCATCAGTTACATCTGAACCAAGGATCCCAAGATTTGCACTATGATAATCTAATGCAACATTTCTCAACCTTGGCCACTTAAAAATATGTGGACTTCAATTCTCAGAACACCCCAGTCAGCATAGCTGGGAGTTGACTCCACATATTTTCAAGTGGCCAAAGGTGGGAAAGATTGGGCTATTGGTTCTAAAGTTCCAAGGTGTCCTTCTAATTGGAAATCTAAGTGGAAATCTGACAATACACCAACAGAAGAGGAATTGATAAGAAAGATCTTAAGACTGCGTGGAGATGGACAAATTAACCAAAGAAATAAAGGAAAAGGAAGAATATTATATAATATGGGACAAATGGTATAATTGGCTGGAAAATAGGAACAGATAGCAATGAATGGAAGACAAAAAACAATAATAACAATAAGAAAAGGGATAGGTGTATATGTAGTATAGTTATAATCATTATAGCAATAAAGGAAAAATGGGACATTAAGGATAAAGATATAAAACAAAGACTAAAGGGGGGAAATGGAAAAAACAGAAGAAAATCAGCACGAAACTGTTGTAAAATAGAACTACGTATGTATGTGTTATGTGTTGGGTGTGTTTTGTATTGTTACAGTTTTAAAAAATAAAAATATTTTTTTTAAAAAGGAGCGCCTGGAAAATCAGTTTGCATTGTCTGAATGAGTAAGGCCAACTAACGTTTTTAAAACTACTGCTTACAAAACCTAAAATAAAGATAGGCATTTAATTAATTTATTTGCCAGTGATCTCGCCACTGGCCTTTATTTTGGAGCAAAGATAATGGAAGATGTGATCTGAAGGTGGAGGATGTTGGTATCTCCCTTTTGTCACGATGAGATCACTTCCTTGTCAGACTGCAGGTCACACAGAAGCCCTGCACAGGCAATGGGCCTTTTGAAAGGATCTGTCCCAGATGGATTCAGGATTTGTGATGACATCTGGGTCTTTTACCCCCCGGCAATTCGGTTCTGTCTAGTACTTGCAAATGGCGAGTGTGCTGAATGAGATTGGTTCAAGAAAGACTCTGTCCCACTGCTGCTCCCAAGCCATTCCTTACTTCACTGAGAAGCTGAGGGGAATTAAGTAACTGAAAAGATGCTTATAGCAACAGTGATGGACCACCGAAAGTAGCCATGATGGAGTACTGGAAAATGCTCATATGTTGTAGTAGGAAGAGGAAATGGCCTTGAAGGACAGGAGGAAGAGACATTACTAAGTTAACAGACTGATAAAAGAAACCTCAGTCTGGGGCAGAATTGTAACCTGAGAAAACATCTCAGAAAAACCCATCTGAGGTCTCTTAAAATCAAGGAAGAGAGGGAAGGAGGAAGCACAATCAGACTTGCAAGATTCTGTTACTATATCTTTATAATAAAAAAATAATATGGATCAGCATGACTTCACTATCTTAGTCTGGTCTACCTTTAAGGGCTGACACATGCGAGCCTACACACTAATAACAGAAGTGGACAAGCATTACTTCTCCTCTGTGCTTATTTTATCTGCATACTGTCCAGTGGTAACCAAATCCTTTTAGAGAAAATTTGGCAGAACAACAGGTTTCTTTATGGATAAAGATATTCATATCATATTGGGATGGATAGTACTTAACATCTGTATGAACTCATAGGAAACTGATGGGGACTGATAGGAAACTGCTATGATTTCTATAATGCTTCCAGACTCAGTTCGTTATCACCTTTAAAGCCTTATATGGCATAGCACTAGGCTACAGGAACTGCCATTCCTTTGGCCCAAATTCCTTTGGCCTATTCATCTTGGATCTATAGGGGTATCAATATTTTTTAATATCTTTGTTAGTATTCTGCTTGATTTAGTTTTGCTTTGTTGTTCACTGTCCAGAATCGCAACTGATTGGAGCACTTTATAAATACGATCAATGAATAAATACATCTGGCTGGGTTTCTTTTCTGACTGTAAACATTCTCATTTATGGTAACCCGTAAAAGACTTCCCACAGACGTCTCATCTTAAAATAAACCCTTTCAACAACAGTGCCAATAGATGGAAGCCTGGAGGCTGTACAGAAAACTGCCAAACTTCACTTGGGCTTTCCACCTAGTAGCAGTTCTGAGTTTGTCATGAAGTTTCACCAGCTGAAAGAACTTGTGAAGCTGCCTCTTCCTCAGCATCTCAAGAAACAAGGACCATTCGGGCCCTGTAAACATTTCAGAGCCGTATGCCTCCTTCTCTCATCTTTCTCCCATGACCATCTATCCCAGGGAGCCATTTCAGCAGACAAAAGACTGGTAGTTACACACAATCCCTGTCAAGCTTCACAACTGAACGCTAGCAGGAAAAAGCCTGTGACATCCATGGGGGGGTTGACAGCCCTGTCCCTCATGGTCCATCCAATTCCCCCAACTTAGCCAGTGGCAGGAAAGGACAGGAAATGAGTCCATGACCCTGATCTCTTCTTCCCGGTACGTTTGCTTAACCAGCTGTTTCAGCACACCCTAGAGAGGTCGGAGCTCCTCCTGTTGTCTCTTTTATTATGAACAAGACCTCTTTGTCTCTAGGCCTCAGGGCATGGAGGGGGCATGGAGGGCCAGGCCCAGGCCTAAGAAATCCAACATTTATCTTTCCCAGATTGATCATCAACCAGAAGCAGCAGAAAATCAGCTACTGGTTGTACCATTAAAAAAAAAGGAGGGGGGTAACTTATTGCTCCATAAATCAATGGAAAACAAGCTCTGGTTGGGTGACTTTATGGTCAACTGCTATATATGCATCACTAGAATTTCGACACAAAGAGCCTTGAGACAAGAGTTTCAGTGCAGTCTTATGTTTTCATCCACTGAAATGCAAGTGGTGGGCCTTTTCTAGCCTCTCATATTTGGGAAAACATCTAGTGCAATGAGTCACTGGACTGTGGAGTTTACTGCACAAGTGGCACTTGAGCTCCTCAATATCCCTTTTAATGAAACCTGAACCAGTTTATGGCTTTCAAGTCAACATCTTAAATCCACAATTTGATGGGCTTCGTTGTGTTATTTCTGGTTCTCTTGGCGGTCTATCCTGGGGATTTTAAAATAAGGAATGGTATAAAGCTTGTGAAGTCCAGAAAGTTCCAGTCATGATTTTTGTGGCCATATTTATAGATGGACTGGAACTGCTTGGATGTGTTACTTGAGGTGTGACCGTTCTTGGCATAGTGTGCACAGTTCCGTGTGCTACTTCTCAAAAAAGACATGAGAAAAGGACACCATCGACCTGAAAAAGGAGAAAAGGCCCACATGATCAGGTGGTGAAATGGGAATGGTGTGATCTTTGGAGTTTGTGTGTTGAGAAACTGGGCTAGTGAAGAGGAGCAGGATACAAATTTATAAAGTTACACAAGATGTCAAAAAGCAGCTAGATAGGCTGTGTTTTTTTTAACTTTCTCGTAAAACCCCAGGTCATCTAGAGAAACTGAATAATGAGAAATGCAGATAGACCACAAAACAGAAAACAAAACTCCCAAACTAAGGACAAAATGCACTTTCTTTCAAGATGGAAATGGTCCCCAGTTTGGGTTGCTTAAGGAAAAAAGCTTAGAGAAAGCCATAGGTATCACCACTTCAAACAGCAATTGTCAGCTACTGTTTGGAGGCTTCCCTACATTAACCTAACGTGTCTCTTTGGATAACATGACACTGAAAACTATGCTAGTTTCCTGATATGTTGCTATCTGGTGACTTCTTGCTTTCAGAAGGGAACCCAGAGTTTCCTTCTCTCCAGAAGTGTGTGTGATATGATAGTTGTAATCTGATACAGCTGTTGGTATAGCCCAGGGGTGTCAAACTCGTATCGTCCCGGTCAGGGATGGGTTCTAATTTACCTTGCTGGTGGTTTGCTCCCTCCTGAGCTGTGTGGCCATGTGTCATGGGCGCACATGCACTTTGTACGGGTGCACATGCACAGTGCAAATAAATTACAAAAAATGTCCCAAACAAAAAAAAAAGAGGCCGAAAACATGATGGTGACACATCGCAGTGCTGGAAATTTGGCTTCTGTGCATCTGCAGGAGAAAAAAAACGGAAAAAATCCACCTCCCCAAATTCCCCCCCTCCAAAAAAAGATGGCGGCGTCCACAGACCAGAACCGGTTCCGTGATGTCACCAGTGGCTTACTACCTACTCTATAGAACCGGTCCGAATCGATAAGAACCCACCTCTGGTCCCGGTGATGTATCAGGACTTTTCCTCCTTTGCTAAACTGGGCGTGGCCAGTGCGTGACGTATCTGCCCCATGGGCTGGGAGTTTGACAGTCTTGGTATATAGCCAATCCAGCCCCCTTTACCAGAGTATGCAATATTTTGGTTTTTGAGTCACAAAAATTGGCTGGGGAATTTTGCAAATACAACATCAAGAGGTAGAAAGATTAAAGCATGTGAGTGAGCATGGGTAATGGTAGATGTGTGAAAACCAACACTGTTGTACGTTCTCTAGGAGTAAAAAGAGTCACAAGCGTTCAGTATCAAGCATATATTCTTATCACAGTAAACGCTTTTCCTGGAGGGAGCAGGCCGCAGAAAAAAAAATTGCAATCCTGATCTGGGCCAGCGAGACAAAAGAGCTCTCCGTTGAAGATGGCACTGAAGATGAAGGAGTCTGGAGTTTCCAAAAACAAAGCCAGTGTTTATTAGCTTTTTTTCTATCCACAGGAATCTCACATTACAAGCGCAATGTGGCTTTGCGCCTGAACTTCATCATGTGGAGCTACTGCTCAGATACCCCGTATCTCAGGTTTATTTTTTTTAATTTTTTTTATTTACAGTTATTTACAAGAGGAAGTATACTCACATCATTCAGACTGGCAGAGGAAGGGGGGGCTGCTTTTAAGAGGGAGGGTGAATGAAGAAGGTCCTGTTTCCAAGCATGAAAGGGGGAAACACCTTTTGTTAACAGCAGGTGGTATACAGCCGGGTGGGAGCGTGGGTGGGGAGGCAGAATCACATAAGCTGCAGATTTCTGCAGTTTTCAGCTCTGCTGTGAAGACACTTCCTTGCTGTGCAGACAGAAGCTGAAAACAATGTAGTTTCCATCACCCCAACTTATTCCAGCTACACCTTTAGGGTAACGTGACATAGGTCTGTGCAAGATACTTTCTATACCCACTATGCTCAGTAATGGTAGCCCCTGTAGCTTTGTGTAATTAGCTCCATATTAACAAGGTCCATAGCCATAGGAAAGCACTTTGTTTTCCTTGCCTCAGTGCACAGATTAATCCAATCAGAAATTCCGGGTATGCAAAAATACTGCAACTCTGCAAGTAGCTGTCATGGGGCTTACTTTTAATTTCATTTCCCTACGGACTTAGGGAAGGTAAAAACCACGCCTATTAGCGATGAAGCTTGGATCGATGGACCCAAGAGGACCAAATTGTTTTCTATGGGGTGGTGGTGGGGTAGACATTCAAGAAAGATTACAGCAAGGGGAAAAATGAGCACAGTTGGAAGACATTCAAGAGAGTAAACTAAGATATAGCCTAAATTTGGCATATTTACCTTTTCACCTACGAATCAGAGGTGGGTTCCTGCTGGTTCGGACCGGTTCGCTAGAACTGACAGCGGGAATTTCTACCCGCTTGCTGAACTGGCAGCGATGGCTGGCTGGACATGCCCCCGAACCGGTCCTCAGGCTGAAAATCAGTCCTCCCAGCTGAAAAACCACCCTCTGCGCATGCGCAAAGTCTTCTGCGCATGCGCAAAGCCTTCTGCACATGTGCGGAGGTTTTTCACCCAGAAGTGATGAGCGCACATGTGCGCATGCGCACTTCCGGTGCGACTCCAAACCGGTAGGGAATGTAAGTAGAATCCACCCCTGCTAGGAACCCCCTCCCTCTTTTAATGTGCTTATTTGAGGGTGAGAAACATGTGATCTGTTTTTGTTCACATTCCAGGTTTAATTCCAAGTAGTCCTCAACTTATAACCATGGGGACCGTAATTTCTGTTGCTAAGCAAGGCCATTGTTAAGTGAGTTGTGCCCAATTTTATGACCTTGTTTGCCAGAGTTAAGTGATCACTGCGGTTGTAAATGCATCGTGTGTTAAGTTGTTATGTGAATCCAACTTCCCCCGTTGACGTTGCTTGTCCAAAGGCTGGGAAGTTGCAAATGGCGATCACATGACCCCAGCTCACTGCAACGGTCGTAAATACATCTTGGTTGCAACCGTAGGGATGCTGTGATGGTCATAAGTGCAAAGGACTGGTCATAAAGTCACTTTCCCCCCTCCCCAATGCCATTGTAACCGTGAGCAGTCTCTAAATGAACAGTTGTAAGTTGAGGACTACCTGCATCATAATTTAAAAGAAGATTGAGACTCTAGCCAAGTGGGCTTCATTTCTGAAGACGAGAGAGAGAACAGTCAGGTTAGAGGGAGGCAATGATTCCATGCAATGAATGCTTATTAAAACTTTAGAACTGTTTTTTCATAAACTCACATTACAATCGAGAGAAAGACAAACAGATCTCCCTGAATCTCCCCTTTCGTGCTCTCACCGGCCTGTCTTTTTCTTACGTTGGCCATGTGGCCTGCTCAGTAATGTTGATGCTCAGTAATGTTCTTCTGTGACTATCAGAAGACCTTCGGTCGGACTGTTAACAGTTCTCCTTGGTTTATATTGCTTTGCTCGATGGGACGCTAGTATCATACTGAAGCTTTGGACTCCTTACGGGCAATCTGAGATGAATACATTACAGAATTTAAGTTGGGAAACCAAGGCACCGATTCCTCCAAGGGTTAGCAAAGCAGAAATCAGATATCGCGATGGCCATGCACCAATCCTTTATATTCTCTCTCTCTTACTTCCATTGCCATGCTGTCTTTGGTCTTGGAAATGCCTGATGCATGCACTACAGGAGAGTAGCTTTGGTTCATATGTACATTACATCTCCCTGGCATAACTCATTTGGATATGGCCCTTATGTCCCATCAATGGTAAACTACTCAACCAAGCCAGCTGCCTCTGCCCTGAGTGGCCAAATCCCATTCACCCTGGGAAGGCACTCCAGTTGAAGCACTGTCAAATCAGAAAAGTCCCTTTTTTTTTTTTGAACTCCTAGTGGAATTGGCTTATTTTCAGTAGCAGGAAGAGCATCGCATGGGTCATACACGGATATCCTCGATGGAGCACTTCCTTCTTCCTCAAATAGGCTCAGGCTCCCTAAAGAGTTGCAGTCTCCATAGCAAGCTTTCCCTGGAGGGCGTCCCATCAATGTGTGCTTTGAGTCAGAGAGATGTCTAGAAGAGGAAGAAAGTGCTTTGTAGGTGTGGCAAGGGCTTATATACACCTCTGGGTGTGTAGTAGCAAGGGGAGTAGGACTGGGAGAATGCTTGGCGCCTGACGGCTCCCTTAAAAAAAAAAAAGAAACCCACCAAAAGTAACAGCAATATCTCAAATTTGCTGAAGATGGGCCAGCCTTAAAAGTCACTGCCCCACTGTTGTGGATCCATAGAGCTATGGAGCTGTGCTTAAACCATAATGGGGAGAGGGAGCTAAGGAAACAGTAACTTTGCCATTGGACATCCTTGAAACTCTCCTTCCCTGACTGGGGTCAGCTATCCGCACTTGAGAGGCAAAGGGAGGAGTTGCTTTGGCTCTGTTTTCTACCCTCCAAGATGTCGATTCTTTTCCAGTACCACAGATAAATGTGGGAAGGAAGAGCCAGCTGCCTTGGGGCATGTGTGTGTATGTGTGTGTGTGTGTGTGTGTGCCTCCGAGCTCTTTGCCACCTCACACCCAGGCAAGACCCATGGATTATATACAACCTACAAATAAATACTGTCTTGATAGGGAACAGTGTGTGTGGTGGTGTGAGATTTCTCATATATATATATGAGAAATATATATATATATGAAAATGGGGAGTAATAGAACTGTCATCACATAGTCCCTTTCAGCTGCCACTCTCATGTGTGCTGATCCATCTCTGGTTGGTGATTCCGGCGGTTTCGTGGCTTCTTCTGATCATGCAACTCCTTGGCTTTGAGACCAGCCAAAGTCTCCTTGTGATTGGAGGCCACATGCCGCCAATATCCCTGGCAATACTGATTGATGAGTCCCATCTCGGGCTGTGTGAGCAGCTGGACAAGGTCATGGTACTGAGAGCTGAAGGTGCCCGGGAGGCCAGCTCTCATGGCTGCTGCGGAGGGAACGGGGCCTTCTGATTGGAAGAGCACAGCGTGGACAGTTTCACTGCTCAGTACATGCAGCTGCACTTTGGCTATGGTGTGCTTGAAGTTGTTCTCCGTGGCTGTGCAAGAATACAGGCCCCCGTCTGAGAGCTGCAGGGACCGCAACAACAACCCTTGATCTGTCCTCAGTACCCGCCCTTCAGTGCGGAGCTGTGGAAAGAGAAGCAGCAGAAAAAAATGGTTAGTAGAGCTGGATCAGCCAGGCTTGAAGATATAGGAACACAATGGTAGGGAAGGAAGTAGCCACAGGTCACAGTCGACCATGGTTGTCTTCCTGGAGTCCTTCAGGGCTTGTAGCGCACTCCTGTTTTCTCTTGGAACAGTTATAACATTAAAAAGAAACAAAAAACTAAAAATTATGACTCTAAGGATGGTCATAATACGTAGCCAATCATGGCCAAGGGCCCATTTCCTATTCTTTATCTCAGGAGCAAGTAAGAGCACAGGCAGGGCTTGAGAAAACCCTATATCCTCTGCTTGAAAAATTATGTTTGTTGGAAGGGGAGAAAGACCAGCTTTAGCTGAAATGGGTTGAGACTTCCGGAGCATACTCCCAATCTGGCACTCTCTGTGTTGACTTCAACCATCATCTCTAACCACCATGCCCAATGGCTGTGCAGTCTTGGGTGAAGGAAGCTACAGCCCAACTCATATGGAAAGTACTGCCTTCTGAAACTCAAAGCATGAAGGCAGCTCTGCCCTTTACTTCTATGGAAGTTTCTATGGAAGTTTCCAAGACAGGTTGTCAGCTAAGTAGTGTGAGAATTCTGGTTGCCTTTTAATATCCAAAATATGGATAAAAATAACTCAATGCCAGTGAAGACGTTGAAAGCAGGCTCAAGGGAGAGAATGAAAGAGCCACATCTCAATCAATCAGAATAGAGCTGGAAGGAATCTTGGAGGTCTTCTAGTCCAACCCCCTGCTCAAGTGGGAGATGCTATATCATTTCAGACAAGTGATTGTCCATCTCTCTCAACATAAAGAGGAGGGGTACCCCTCCCCCAAGCCCCCAACTGTATACAGACTCCTCCTTCTCTACCATGTGTTCTAACATCTCCACCCCCATTTCTCTGCCTACTTTCCCAAAAGGTCTTTCCTCCCTGACTTGTCCGTTCACCTCTTTTCTTCGGTCACTGTTGTCTCTCTGGAGGAGCCATTTGATGGTAGCTTGAGGAGAGCGAGGCTGGCATTCAAGAAAGGCTGTGCTTCCCTCCACTCCATATTGAACAGCCTCCACTGAGTTCTTGCTGGCTGGAAGTGGGAGAAGGAAGAGATAACCAGATGATGGATTTCAAAGGGAGACATGACATCTTTGTAGAATAAATCTAGACTAATCTACCCAAAAGAAGTGACCACACTTATTATTAGACACCCTTTGGGGTGAACCTGATTACCCACACAGCACACAGATTTTCAGGGAATATGACAACTGACTGGGTATTTTTGTGATCTGCTTTAGAAAATCACAATGTGGTTCTGGGTAGATATGTCTATGCATGTGTACATGTGCATAGGACATGAAAACCCATCCCATTATTGAACACTTTTTGCAACCCATGAATCCTCCTGATCGAAAAAGCTGGTACTTTTAAAACTGTTCTGTAGATGGAGAGGAACGCTTCCTTTTTGCAACTATTATCCTCTACTTGATATATGACTTTATGGAATCCTTGGTGCTGCTCTATGAGCTTGTTTGTTTGCAGACATTTCATTATCCAGTTAGGTAACATCAGTAGTGTGAATGCTGCTGATGTTACCTACTGGTAGCTGGGTAATGAAATAACTTCAAGCATACATCCAAGCTCAGAGAGCATCAAAGACTCCCCAGTTCAACCCTGAGTTACAAACACTCTCTTCTATTGGATACCACTTCACTTTTTTATACATGCAACTGCTTCCTTTCATTTACACCAGGGCTGTGAAACTCACAGCCTGCGGGCTGGATGCATCTCGTGCTGGTCACGCCCAGACCCAGTTTAGCAAAGGGGAAAAAAGTCACAATATGTTACACGATGCAGCCGTGTCAACATGTGGTTGACACCCCTGATTTAGACCAATGTTTTTCAACCTTAGAAAGTTTCAGATGCATGAGATTTAACTCCCAGAATTCCCCAACCAGCATGGTGGCTGCGAATTCTGAAAATTGAAGTCCAACACATCCTAAACTTGATCTAGACCTTGGTCTCTCTCAACTTAGCCAGTATGCACTGCTGTTTTATATGAGCCTATCCTATTGAAATTATTGGGATTTGTTTTACTCAGAGATGCCAAATAAAATATTGCAGATATTTAGAAGACCAATATAGGCATTTTATAGATTGTGTAAGTTAGTTACAAAGCCATCTATAGTGATATACGAAGGACATACAAAATGCTGGCCCGAATGTACTCATGTTCCTTTTTCTGATTGCACCTATTCATTCATCCATCCATCCATCATGAAAAAGTCTCTTTCTGCTTTATCTCTGTCTGCCTATTTTCTGCCTAATGTGGACACCAGTCCACATTAGTCATGAAGAAAACTCTTAGTAAGTGTTCAAAATGTATTAACCAAATGTATAAAAGTGTGCCTATGTAGAAAACATTTGTTGTAACTGAATACTTTGTAAAGTCATTTAGTTTATATGGGTATTAATTAGCATATCTCCTTGTGGTTGCAGGATCAGACAAATGGACACAGGAATGAGGCTGGTAATAAAAACACAAGGATCAGGGAATCTTTTTAAGGTTGCCTTCTTCACCTTATCTCACAAATGAATCTGCACAAATGCAATGTCTAGAAATTTGGTTGTTCTTATTTTTATCCTCCAAAACAAAAATAAGGGATTAAAAAATAACCTTTCATGAATCTACTTGTAGAGATATGAGGAAGAAAGACATCATGGTTGTACCATACCTCAAGTTGTTCTACCCTGCACTGATCTCTTCTGGCAAACTAGCCATTTGTGAATCTCTTACATCACTGGATGGCTAACTCTTTTCTCATCGTGTGCCAAAAGTGTGTGCCCACATGCATGTGCCGGCACCCATCATGCAATGCGCATGTGCACACAACCCCCCATGCTCCCCTGCGCATGCGTGGCTGACCCCCCTGCCCTCTGTTTTGGACCTAGTAGGCCTCCCTGCAGCCTCCTGGGACCAAAAACGGGCTGTGGGGGGTCACTGCACCCCCTGTGCTCCCCCCGCACATGCACATGTGACCTCTGCTTCTCTGAGCATGAGTGCGCAACCCCACACATGGGTGTGCATCTCCCACATGTGCCCCCCCGCATCCCAAAAATCAGCTGTGGCATGCGTGCCATAGGTTCACCATCACAGTCTTATATGGATATAAACAGTATGTGAAATGCAGCTGCAACCACCTTTACAGACAGTGGACCAGAAGAAGCAGAGTCACAGTTCCCCAAGACTTCCACTGCACCTCTATTGCCTAGAGACTAAGAATATGGTACCCACCATTGGAATTGTAACCCCTGCACTGACGGATTGGGTTGCCATGCCGGACGTCTTGACGTCTGCTACGTCTGCAGTGAGGAAAGAAGCAGCCAGATCAGCAACTGAAATCTCAGATCCTACCACCGACGGTAGAAACAGCAACATGATACAAAGTCCTTGTAATCCACTTTATTGTTCTACTTTTCTAGCCTGTACCCATGCAGGGAATCCTTCAGTAATTCTCAGCCAATAATGAAAAATCTCTAACATCTTCCAAGAACCAATATGCTGGGTTGCAAGGAAGTTACTAGTTTACCATTTCTAGTTTGGGTAGAACAGCTTGGGATGTAGGGTGTGCTTGGGGCATGTTGATCAGGGGGTTTCAAAAATGGCTGGTACTGCACAGTTATCACGAAATTCCACATGTGACACTGATATGAGTAGTGTGACTACCTAGTCTACTCTTTCCCTCTATTACTAAAAAGCAGCATGGGAAAACCTCAATTAACTTAAATTGTCTTGGGCAGTTTACTTACATATGAGCCATCTAGGGGCAAACATGGCAAACAGGGATACAGTTAGGAGGATTAGAGGAGTAAGACGTAAGCAGGGGTGAAATCCTACCGGTTCGGCCCGATTCTATAGAGTAGGTTGCAAGCAGCTGGTGACGTCATAGAACCGGTC
>JANHFT010010184.1:0-13291 GCA_032467955.1 Pseudoxenodon macrops | reverse complement strand
TTCTATGCGTGCACTTATTCTTCTGTTGGTTTGTCCTATGTATGTGGTGGGGCAGGCAGTGCATGGGATTTCATATATATATATATATATTGCATGGAATATTTATGCCAAAGTGATCCTTGCCCCTCAGTTATTGCCTTTCAGCAATTGCTTTTGGCTGCCGACCAAAATGCATTTTTGAACTCAGAGAGATTTATGCCTGTCTCAACAATCCATTACAATTGCTTTTGTCTAAATGCCTGGTTGCAATCCTGTGTGAAAGAACCCGTCTGTTTTCATGACCTTTGGAACCTACTGTAGGGAGAGATGCCCATCTAGGTTCAGTTCCAAGTGGGGGAAGAAGACACTGGAAACAAGGAGACTGCTTGGAAAGATGGTTTTAATGGTGGAGAGCAGGACCACATGGTTTGAGGCCCTGGGGAAAAAGGGGAATCATATGCTTCCAGATGTTGGGTGAAGGAGAGAGAGTCCCAGGTTTTTTTATACACTCTGTTGGGCTCCACCCCAGACCTTCCTCTTCTGGTGTAAGAAATGCACTGGTTGGCTGTCAGACTCCCATGGGGCGGGCGTCTTATGCCCTCTGTTGGGCTCCACCTCTGAATTTCCTCTTCCTGTATATGAAATGCACTGATTGGTTGTCAGGGGGTAGGGGTCTTAGCTAACTTTGTAGGCTGTCAGTCAGGCTTGGGTGAATCTTGATGTAATCTCCCTAGGTGCCATGAGTTCTGATGCTAATCCTACCTTTGTTGAATCTTGGGTGAAGGCATTTGTGTATCAATAAACCTAGCCATCTCTTTATCTCTTAAGTGTAGGACATCTGCTATGGAGGAAGGTGGGGGCTATTAAGAGTGAGTGAGTCTGCTTCCTGCCTGTTTCTCCATTTCCCATCCAAGGAAATATAACATTCTGCCTTTTTTATATTTCCTAATATATTTCATTCCTCTAGGAGGGGGGTGGGTGCTAACGTCCTTCACTACGTTTTTTTTAAGGACTAGCAAGTGTTGGAAGAAATATCCATCTGGTTCAGTTCCAAGCAGGGAGAAAGACAACTGGAAACATGGAGGCTGATTGGAAAGATGGTTTATTGAAGGGCCACATGGGTTTGAAATCCTGGGCAGCTGACCACCTCGAGTGGAGAGAGAGAGAGGTATTTATACCCTCTCTTGGACCTTGCCCTTGAGCTTCCTATTCCTGTGCAAGAAATATATTCTATTGGTTGTCAGATTCCCAGGGAGCTATGCAGGGGTCCTGTCCTTAGAATTTGGGTGGGGGAATGTAGATTTTTAATCCCATCTGTTCCAACCTTCTGTGTATTTTGTTTGGCCCAGAATAGATTGGCCCAGTCTAATAAGTACAAAATATTCATCTCTAAAAACTTTAGGAATCTGCTGGAGGCTATTAAGAAAGACCAGGGCTGCTTTCTGCCTTTAAGAACATGTTTTCTCTATTTCTCCTTTGGGGAAATATTCTATCCTGCCTCTTTTTAATATTAAGAATAAAGGATGTTTTAATCTGGGGGAGGGGATTGCTTTCTACAATACCTAATATTATACCATAATTAAGAACATGAACTATAACATACCTGATCTCCTTCCTCCTTCTATTTTTCCCAGAATAACAACACTATCCACTGGGATGAGCCGAGAGGAAGAGATTGGCCCAAGGTCGCCCCAGCCAACTTTAATGCAGGACTAGAACTCACAGTCTCCCAGTTTCTAGCCTGGTGCCTTAACCACCAGACCGAACCGATGTAAAGTAATGTTAACGATTCTTCCTTTCCCTTGAATTTCTTAAGTGTTCTTTTTCCTACTCCTTTTCTGTGTCTTAAACTGCAAACGGGCATATATCCAAGCATATATAATTCAAAGGATACTTATGCTGTTTTTATGCCCCGCGGCACAACTTAAACTTGCTAATCAAGAAAACGAATCCAAGGGAATTTCATGAAGCAAACTTTAGAAACATCAAGGGAAATGTCATATACAGTCTAATAAAAGAAGCTTCTTGACTTTTGGAGAAACGTCAATGAAGCTTCTCCTGCGTCCAAATGTAATTTCATATAAGCATAGGAAGACATCATGTACAGACTTATGGGACTTTCAACCATGCTTCACAACATGGACATAGAACATAAAATATAAGACAGTTGGAAATGAACTTAGAGGTCTTCTAGTCCACCCCCCTGCTCAAGCAGAGACTGGGTACTTTTTCCAGAGAAATAGTTGACTAGTGTCTTTTTGAAATCCCCCAGTAATGGAGCACCTACAACTTCTGAAGGCAAGCTATTCCATTGGTTGATTGCTGTAACCATTAGGAATGTTCTCCTTAGTTCTAGGTTGCTTCTCTCCCTGGTTTAGTTTCCATCCATTTTTTCTTGTCTTGCCTTTTTGACCTTTGGAAAATAGTTTGACCCCCGCACCTTTGTAGAATAGCAATAGCACTTAGACTTACATACTGCTTCATAATGCTTTTTACAGCCCTTTCTAAGTCAGCATATTGTCCCCAAGAAATCAGGGTCCTCATTTTACCCACCTCAGAAGGATGGAAAGACTGAGTCAACCTTGAGCCTGGTGAGATTTGAACTGCCAAACTGCAGCTAGCAGTCAGCTGAAGTACCTGCAGTGCTACACTCTAACCACTGCGCCAATTGGAAGAATATTGGAAGACTGCTATCGTGTCACCCCAGTCCTTCTTTTCATTAAACCTGACATACCCAATTCCTTCTTTCTATAGTTTAGCCACCGGCCCCCAATCATTCTTTTTTTTTTTTAATATATATTTTTTCCATTTTTCCAGCTTACATAATAATAAACTTTTTTTAACAGTACTGTGTCATATGTCTCTTGCAGTTATTTCTATACATTTTTGTTTCTCTGTTCTAACCAGTTACACCACTTATCCCACACCTCGTAAAATTCTGATTCTTCCTTGCCTTTCATTTCTAACGTGAGCTTTTTACATCTCGGCACGTTCTAATATCTTATGCGCAATCATCTCCTTGGTTGGTATATTTTCCAGTTTCCAGCATTGAGCATAAACAATTTGTGCTGCTGTTACTGTGTGTTAAAATGATGTATTGACTCTTTTATTTTCAAGCTAGCTGGCTTAGGCACATTGGAAGATTCATTTTATCTATCCCAGGGTGGACTTCTCAGCCCCAACACCCAATACAGCTGTGAATGGACAATGACCAATGATGAGAAGTTGGAACACCTTGTTTTCCGACTTCTTCCTTCAATATTGACAAGCAGGCTGCAGCCAGTCTCAAAAGAAATGGGAGGGGAAAAAGGAATGAGTCAGGGCCCCAGTGTACTAAGTTTAATTAAAATTGATTTGCTTGGCAAAGCCAAAAGTTATGACTTATCAAAGGGTGACGTTTCTTTGTTTTTTGCAACAGTCTCTTTCGAAGATTTAAGTCAGTCTCTGGCATTAAGGAGAGGCTGCATTGCAGAAAGAGGTAACTGGGGGGAAACGACTGGGGGAATTTAACCCTTTGACAGATGCACAGTTTTAGAAACGTGGAAGTTTTAAAGAAGAGGTTGGACAGCCACCTGTCTGGAATGATATAAGGTCCCTTGCCTGAGCAGGGGGTTGGACTAGAAGACCTCCAAGGTCCCTTCCAACTCTTGTTATTCCATTCTGTTAAGTGCAACCTGTAGTGGTGACTGCAGGCCACACAGAGCCATGTTGGATCCAGTTAACCAAGTTGCCTGCCTGTAGGATATAGGCTATATTCACTGAATCGTATTTTAATTAACTCCCTGGAGAAGAAGAGCCTCATGCTGGGAATGATGGAAGGCAAAAGAAGAAGAAGGGGACGATGGCAGAGAAGGAGGTGGCTGGACGGAGTCACTGAAGCAGTCGGCCTGAGCTTCAATGGACTCCAGAGGATGGTAGAGGATAGGAAGGCCTGGAGGAACGTTGTCCATGGGGTCGCGATGGGTCGGACACAACTTCACAACTAACAACAGCATTGCATACTGAACACAAAGAGGAGCTCATAGGGCAGCATAAGCTACAATGGGAGAATTCAGTTTGCGTTTGAGTCAATCGTGAGAAATCAGCCTAGGGCCAAGGTTTCTTAACCTTGGCAACTTGGACAAAGCCAAGTTTTTTTTTAAAAAAATCCTGTCTCTCTTCCAAGAAAGATTATCTGCTGGATTTGGGGCTTAATGCAGAGACCGGGAAGGCAAAATTTAAATCCCAGAAGGCAACCGTGGCAAACCATTCGTATGTTTTTTGCACCCCCACGAAATCACTACAAAATCAAACTGCGCTTGAAGGAGGCTTATCTGATCGTCATACTTTTGCAATATTGATGAACTACTTCTCCCTTTTCTCACTTTTAGGTGGCAGGAAAAATATATATCAAAAATGTAAACATTTATGAAAGCTGCTTAGGATCTACAGGCTATAAAATCATAAAACAATATATAAAATATACATCCTCTCTCTTCAAAACTAGACCGGCCGCTTATTAAAATAGGACACGAGGAAAGAGATAATTAAAATTTCATCCCGCTTGGGTCAAGCGGAAAGTACAGGCTCAAGAAAAAAACCAAAACCTCTCCTGATTAAGAAGTTGGTGTTTGTCAAAGAAATCCCTCAAATTACCATGTTAATACGAGTCGAAAGGGCCCCCGCTATAATGAAGAAATGAGTTCAAAATAGAGGGTAATATAAATGATTGAAACATTCGCTTTAACAACGTCTCCGAAAGGCAGAGATGCTTATTCGGGCTTTAAGGTCTAATTTTAATTTCCACCCTCGCAGCTAAAATTGCTCTCTCTGGACTCAAAATTACTCCGAGCATCTGCATTGGAGGGGCATTTTCCCCCTCTCTCTCTCGTGGGGGGGGGGGAAAGGAAACGCATTTTGCACACTGGTGAAGTGTCTCCTTCCCCCTCGCCCAACCCCCACCCCGAGTTCCTCTGCCTTATATTTCCAGACAAGATATTCCCAGGATCTTCTTTTATGTCCTCCCAGGTGCGATAATACCAACAAAACCAATACAGGTTCCTCTGAACTTTTATTCAGAATTTTAAAAAAAGGGGATGTGCAAGAGAAAATATATATATATATTGGACCAAAATACATACACGGTTAGGAAAAAAACGATAAAGCAACATGTTGATTTCAAACCAGAAATATTTCTGTTGGGTATCTTAGTGGAACTGGATAATAAAGGGATTACCGTATTTTTGGGACTATAAGATGCACAAGATTTCAAAGAGGTAAGTAAAGTGGGGGAGAATGGTTTTGTCGTCCCTAACCCCAGGAGAGTTTTTATGGCAGCCCCTGAGATATTGGAGCACTGCTATCATGTCTCCCTTAGTCCTTATTTTCATTAAACTAAGATATACCCAGTTCCTGCAACTGTTCTTCATACGTTTCAGCCTCTAGTCCCCAATAATCCTCTTGGTTGCTCTTCTCTGCACTCTTTCCAGAGTCTCAACGTCTTTTTTTAACATCATGGTGACCATAACTGGACGCAAATATTCCAAGTGTGGCCTCACCAAGGCCTTATAAAGTGGTATTAAGACTTCAGGTGATCTTGATTCTCTCCCTCTGTTGATGCAGCCTAGAACTGTGTTGGCTTTTTTGGCAGCTGCTGCACACGGCTGACTCCTATTTAAACGGTTGCCCACTAGGACCGCAAGATCCCTCTCACAGCTACTACTCTTGAGCAGGGCACCACATATACTGCACCTGGGCATTTTGTTGTTCTTACCTAACCAAGAAAGTCCAGTTCCCTTTTGAAAAAGCAACTTTGGGATTGCACTAAATGTTCTCTCCACGAGATTCTACCCAGCTGGCCATCAACAGGGGTCCTTCCATGTTGTTCATGTTGGCGATTGAAATGCATCCACCTTTGGAAAGCTACCAGATTCCTTCCCTCCCCCCCGGAGGAGCCCCGGGACCTCACCTGTCCAAGGACTTCTCTGGAAAAGCGAAGGGCCCCATGGAGATCCTCTCGATGTAGCTCAGAGGGATCCTCTGGAGCTCCAGGCATTTGAGCATGATGAAGTCATATTTGCACACCAGCAGGGCAGCATCGGTGAGCACCACGACCCGCTCCTTCTCGATGTTCCAGTGATCGATTCTGGGAGAAAACACAGGCAGGACAAAATAGCAAGAGGACTCCGGGCAATGCAGAGCCCCGATTTCTCTGCCCAGGGAGAAACCAAGTTTAGTACATAGTGTAGAAAGTTAGCGCCCAACCCTTCTCCTGGAAGAATGAAATAGTTTGAGAAATATTAAAAAAAGCAGAATATGATATTTCCCTAAAGGAGAAACATGTTTTTCCAGACAGAAAGAAGAGCCCCCACTTTCCTCAATAGCCCACAGCAGATGTTAAAAGAGATAGCTAGCTCTATTCATAAGTAAATTCCCTGCAGGAAGGTAGAGCTAGCTCTCAGCCACAATAGGAATTGCCCAACAAGCCTCATCATTGCATCAGCAGACCAAACTTCAACCAAACTTAGCTCAGACAAACATGACCCCTACATTGCCCCATGGGATTCTTGACAACAACCAATAGAATACATGTTCTTGGACAGGGACAGGAAGCTCAAGTTCAAAGCCCAAGAGAAGGTATAAATACTGCCCTCCCACACTCTCAAATCCATGTGGTCAGCTGCCCAGAACCCAGGTGCTTCTGCTGTATCATTAAACCATCTTTCCAATCAGACTCCCTGTTTCCAATATCTTCCTCCTGGATTGGAACTGAACCAGGCGGATATTTCTTCCAACAATGGAACAGTTTGAATGGACCCTGTATATTCATTATTACATGGATGGAAACGTAATCCAACGGATTTAAAGTCCGATGAGTGATACATTCAGGTTTCACTGCATTGTGGGAATTTAGCCCAGGGACTAGTGCAGTCAGCCAAAAAGGTCAACAGGACAATTGCAAGCATAGCATTGAAGCTCCACCGAATTTTACACGCATGGCACATTAAAACACAGGTGGAAACTTCAACTGAATACAGAATCACAGAGTTGGATGGGACCTTGGAGGTCTTCTAGTCCAACCCTCTGCTCAAGCAGGAGACCCTCTACCATTTCAGACAAAATGGTTGTCCAATCTCTTATTAAAAAACTTCAGTGATGGAGCACGCACAACTTCTGGTGGCAAGCTGTTCCACTGGTTAATCGTCTTCACTGTTAGGAAATTCCTCCTTAATTCCAGGTTGCTTCTCTCCTGGATTAGTTTCCATCCATTATACCTTCCTTGCCAAGATTATTATGTGTTGCACCTTATCATTCTTGACAAATGTATCTTGTCCTTTTATGTACACTGAGAGCATCATATGCACCAAAGGCAAATTCCTTGTGTGTCCAATCACACTTGGCCAATAAAAGAATTCTATTCTATTCTATTCTATTCTATTTGAGTCTCTAAAGGGACATGAAGGCAGAGATGGTCCAGTTGACCTTCAGTAACCTTATGTGTGAATTTAAGAGTACTTTCTGTATTGGTAACTAGTAGTTATAATTTGCAGAAGTGGCATCTCAGACAATATCCTTCCTTGAAAATTTATGTTACTATAACCTCATCATAAAAGTAGCATTAGCATGCATAATTTTGGTTTCCTAGCCTGGTTTACCTTGAAGGATCAATCTCAAACCTTAGAAGTCTGAATGCATCCCCCCTCTTCCCTCCCTCCAGAGGGTTTTGTCTGAGATGCTTTCTCATGTTACAGCTCTCGCCTGGATTTAGATTTCTTTGCATTGTCTTGGTTTGTGCCTCTTCCATCTGTTTCTCAAGGTTATTCCTTCTGCCCATTACTTTGGATGGGTGGGTATTGTTTCCTTTTTGTAATTGAAAGTGAGATTGATAATGAAACAATTTAGAAATATAGATGGTAGAAAGCACTAAAGACTACCTGTAATTATTAAAATTAAATCTGAGGTGGGCAGAATCTTAGTTGTTTTTACTCACAAATATTCATTTTGCTTAAAATGGCAATAAGGCTATTTTTATTGGATCTGGCCAGAACCAAACATAGATAAGAAGCTATTGTGTTATGATTTTCATAAATATTAATCATAATATACTAGCTTTCAATAACTGCCTTTGGCTGAATGCAAACATGTTTCTGTGTTATTTCCCTATATCTATTACTTTCTTCTACTATCTGTCATTTCCAGCAGTTCCTGCATTGTGACCTCCAGCTTTTTTTATGGAGTCCATTTTATCAGTTGGAAGATTGGCAGACTTGTGCATTTATCCAGGTGGCCATGAAGACAATTTAACCAAAAATCCAGGTACCATATTTTTCGTACTATAAGACTCACATTACTTTAGAGGAGGAAAACAAGAAAAAAAAATCTGCCTCTGCCTCCCAGCATCCATCCAGTATTCATCTGGCTAGCATCCTTGCAGCAAGCAGCAAACAGCCTGGTCAGCTTCAGCACGTTATCGCAGCCCCAGCACGTGGCTCGTCAGGGCTCTGCTCCGTTGCGCCCACCACCGATCAACTGATCTGAGCCACCAGCGGCAGCAGGGAACGCTGGAGCCTTCGCTGCCAAGCAGCTGATTGGCGGTTGGATCGGCCTCTTGGAATACTGCCAATCAGCTGTTCTAGGTGGCAGGACTCTCCGCTACCAATCAGCACCAATTGCCTATCAGCGCTAATCGCCACTGCTGAATCCCCATTACCTAGAACAGCTGATCAACAGTATTCCAGGAAGCCGATCCAACCGCCAATTAGCTGTTTGGCAGCGAAGGCTCCAGCATTTTCCGCCAGCGGCGAAGGGCAGCAGTAGTGACAGGTGGTGGGGATGACAGGTAAGCGGCAAACACTGCCACCACACCAACCCCCTCCCTCCGCTGCAATATTCGCTCTATAACACACAGACATTTCCACCCACTTATATATACTATAGGCACTTGCACATAATTTATCCAATTAAAAAAATACTTCAAACCTTTATAGTTTGCCTATTCTTAAAAGAGTTCTTGAAAGAGATTAGAAAAAAGTTGCTGGCAGTGACTTCAGTTGTTCTGTTAACTGTCATAGTGAAGATTATAAGGATTAGAAGAATACAAGACTTGCTCTGGTCTTATAAATACTCAGAAACAAAAATGTAATCAGTATTAAATTAGAACATAAAGAACCAAAAGCTAGATTGAGATATCTGAGACTTAAGAGATAACAAACCCATAGATGATTAACATATATGCTATTTTAAAAAACAAAAATATGAAGGTAACATGTAGTACAAGAAAGAATTACTTTACCCATGTGTAGCAGTCAGTACTCATGTGTTTTACTTAGTATTTTCTTCTGTTAGACATTTCAATGTGGTAAAATTGTAAAAGATGGGGTTTGAAAAGCACCACTATTAGATGATTCAGTTTTCTAATGTTTACTTAAATTTCATAATAATCTAAATGGGTGTAACTTGGCTCAGCAGTTTTAATTTTCACTCTGTGACTAAAAGTCTCATTTGCCACATATTTTAAATAAAACTGTAATAAGTGAACATGATGGCATTTCTAGCCCTTTTTCCCCTCTTTACATTCTATAATGGAAAAACGAGTTGGTGGAAGTAAAAAAAAAAGGGGGGGAAATTGAATGATATAATGAAGCTTTACTGCAATTTCCTTTTCAATCTGGAACTTAAATATTTAATACAATGTGCAGCAAATGTTTTACATGATGACAATATAGTTTAGAGTCAATTATGTATAGAATGAGTAACTTCTGCCTACAGAAAACTAAATATTCCTCAGCATGATTAACATCTATTACAAGAACAAAAATAGAGAACCAAAACAGTTATCAAGAAAATCTTTTTGCAAGCTGCAGAGGGATACATCAATATACATGCACATATTATCTATAATTTTTATTCAGTGTGACTGTGAAATTTGTTGGAAAAATTGTCTATTCCCTTCTGATTTGGGATCTTAGTAGATAGCGAAATAATTTATTATCCTTATAGTGTCCAGGGCTTTCATTGGTGGGATTCAATTTCTGTGGGTGTGGCTTGGCTTGGTGGGCATGGCAGGGGGGGAAGGATACTGTAAAATCTCCATTCCCACCCCATTCCAGGGGAAGGTTACTGCAAAATCCTCATTTCCTCCCAATCAGCTGGGACTCAGGAGGCAGAGAATAGATGGGGGTGGGGCCAGTCAGAGGTGGTATTTACTGGTTCTCTGAGCTACTCAAAATTTCTGCTACTATTTTTCCAGAACTGGTCAGAACCTGCTGAATCCCACCTCTGGCTTTTAAGAATGTGTGCACCAAAAAACAAAGTGAGCTGTTATTATGGAAATGTAGAATTTATGAAGAAAAAAGCAGTTCCAAAATAACTTTTACGCAGTTTAAAAAAGCAGGGCCATACAAAAATTATTTTGGTTGATGTAAGACAAGAAGTAATTGACAACAGGAAATATAAGTGAACTATGTGAGTTGGAACAAAAGTTTGTCAAACATATCCAATTTTCTTTTCCCCACCAAAGGAACTCAGTCCAAACTTAACAGCCATTCTCTGCTATTAAAAAAGAAAAAGAAAATAATTATAGAACAAGGGAACTCCTTTCTGATATGTTAGAAAGTGAAATAATTTCATTAAAAACTACCATGTATCTTAAGATATTCTACCAGAGACTTTACTAGGCAAATTTGCATGAAACATTTGCATCTCAAAATATCAGTTCAGCAGATTGTGTCATGTGTCCTTTCTTTTTTAAAAAGTCATGTTTTCTAACTCGGGCAGATCCCTGACAATAATATATACATGCACAATGTTACTAAGTTATTTATAATAAGACAAACCAACTTTTAATACGATCATAGACTAGCATAGGAATTGAGCAGTTATGAGCTGAAGGTAGATTAAGATGCTCAACAGATGCAAATTGCAGTTACATAAAACCATATGTCTACAATTCCTTTAAATAGGAGCACAGCTTTTTTTATATAACCCTAGTAATAAGTGTTAACACCACGAGTTAATGTGGCAAGATTAACAAGATTACCTATCTGGTGATTGTTAACAAGTTTTTTTAAAGTGTGAAATTACTGGAAGCACTGGAGATACCGTATATGTAAATTTGGTAATGATCCTGAATAAATTTACTTTAAATGTTACAAGAATTACTCCTTACAAATGTTGTGAATATCGCTCCATACTCAAAGGATTTATTTCCTTAGTAAAAAGGAACATTATTTCCGAAACTTCACCTAGAACTTCAGATTTATCCTGCTAATGAAAATCTTTACAAAATTTCAACAGTTTAAAACTGACAGGATAACTGTATATTTTGACTCTTTAGGATATAAGGATAATAGAAAGCTGCCTTATACAGTAACAGAGTAAGAGAGTTGGAGGGGACCTTGGTGTCAGGGTTCCAAGTAACACCCCCAACCAAGTAAGACTCCGAGTGAGGCATTTCCTCAAAGTTCCATTTTATTAGAGATGTCACATTGGCACATCTGGGAAAATCAGAATCTGAAGTCTCCCGGGTTTTCCCCACCCAAAGGAAAGTCAAAACTCCTTCCCCTGCACCCACATGTCCATCAATGGTCCAATCAGGTCACCATCCCAACTGGAGTAGTTTCCCAGTCACGCCTCTCCAGGTGCAGGCTGAACATCCTTGACTCCCAGTGATATAATGTTGTTGTTGCTATGGCTATATATCTCACCCCGCCGCCATCCAATTCCCCTCCCAATTCCCACAGTCTGCTAATCCTCCAAGTGTGGCCTGAAGATCCAATGAACCCACCCACCCCAATTTTTTCTTCTTCTGCGCATGTGCAGAAGCTGAATTTCCGGCACTGCGCATGCATCGCCATCTTGTTTTTGGCCTTTTTTAAAAAAAATCAGGGCTTTTCCTACTGTGCATGTGCACGCATGGGTGTACATGCACGCGCATGGGATGCACACATGCACATGGATGTGCATGCACACGCAGTAGGCGCTACATGGCGCAGTAGGCAGCGAACCGCTGGCGAGGTAAATTAGAACCCACCCCTGCTTGGCGGTCTTCTTGTCCAACCCCCTACACAGTACTATGTCTAACTATTCTATTTAGCTTAGTATGTGGAAGGAATAATCTTTCTACCTAAAGATATGTCCAAAGTAAGCTTAAGCCTACCATTAAGATAGATTTATTGCCCAAAGGGATGATTGTTTGATGCATGTCAAATTCTAATTCTGTCGACTGCTAGCAGTTTGATCTTAGCTGGCTCAAGGTTGACTCAACCTTCCTTCCTTCCAAGGTTAAAATGAGGACCCAGATTGTTAGGGGCAATATGCTGACTCTATAAACTGCTTAGAGAGAGCTGTAAAGCACTATGAAGCGGTATATGAATCTAAATCCTATTGCTATAGTGATCCAGGTGTCCATATTTGGTGGATGCTTTTTGTGTTGCTACAAAACAAAGTTACCTGTGCACTATTATGCCACATATATTATGTCACCTAGGTCCATCTGTTGTAATGCATGTACATGCATGTCTATGATATGTCTTGCACATTTATATACACTATTTTTTTTACTACTTCAATTCCTTCTTCCATATTGATTCTTTCATATTGGTTCTATGGCATTTTCTGCATTAGATTCGGTCTCCAAGCAAGACTATTGCTACTCATCTCTCCATTGCAGGCTGTGATTGAAAGCTTCTCCTTCTGATTTTTCCATCTTGATTTACTCGGGTTACACACTTCATAGCCATAGATCTCTGATGGTAAAACTATGGCATTGAAAGTAAGTACTTTTGCTTTATTTTTATCATCTATTATAAAATTGGTTTGGTGCAATTAAAGCTGAGCCATACCACTTTTCCCCTGGTAAGTAGATGTAGGAATTGGCATCCTCTCTCATATCATCTAGTTTCATGTCATGGCAAGGGTAGAAATGATTTCACAAACATTGATTTTTTTTCCAGTTGATGTTCAGTCTGCTCACCACACTGAAACACACTGTTGCTTTTTTAAAACACAGCTTGACTCTTGGACATTGTGCTGATGATCACTGTGTCATTGGCAAACTGGAGGTGGGTGAACTTTTTGCTGCTATGTTGATACATTTATTTCCCCAATTGAGCCGTCTGTAAATTTATTCTGAATTTTTAAGAATATCAGCTATTTACCAGATCTCAAGATTTGGAATATCTAGGAGAAGGCGTGGTCAGCCGGGGCGTGCGGACGGTCTCCGGAGAGCTCCCGGAGACCGTGCGATTCTCAGCCCAACCGGGGGTCCGGGGGGGACCCGGAGCTGCCTTGGAGGGGCGGCGACGGACGGGGGCATCTTGCTGCATGAGGGGGG
>JANHFT010010183.1:0-25846 GCA_032467955.1 Pseudoxenodon macrops | reverse complement strand
TGATGCAGAGACCCTGTCCGAGCCTTCCCTAGACTCCAGAGCTGACCCATATTCCTCTCCGCTGTCCGACTCATCTGCCAGCTCCGCAGACTGCCAGTGAATCACAACACCACACAGTAAAAATCTAGCTGGAATACTCTTTGTGTTGCTTATCTCACAAGGCACTCCTTTCCGCCACTCTCCCACCTAGGTTAGTCTTGTCTTCTTGAGGCATGAATGGAGCACTCGGGTAGAATCATATGCTACGTGTGTTTTCTAAGATTCTTTGTGCTGAGATTTATTTTTTTCTCCTGTGTTATTTTTGGAAAGAAAAGTTTATACTGGAAGCTGACAATCTGCCTTTATGAAAGAAACATGTACGTGGGTGTATACATTCAAGTGGGCCAAAGCTTGCACACCAAATATGGTATTGTTGCCGATCATGCTAATTACCCTAAATATAATACTTTCCATGTGAGAGAAAAAAAGCAAAACCTGTAAGCTGGCTCACAATTAGCATTACAAGGATTGGGCAATGTGCCAGGTGCTCTTGTGTAAGTCACTTGTTTACTTACAGATCTAGGAGTGACTGATAGTTATCCGTGGAAAAGGAAATGATATAAGGAAATATTTTGTGAGATCAATGGGGCTTTAAAAATATTTAAGTAACAGATAGAAGGCTGTCACTTACAGACTTAAAGCACTAAAATTCAGCTGTAAAAGTAGAAGCAGTATAAACTAGCAGTGTATCTCCTTTGCTACATAATAGTGTCACATTTTTGTAATTGAGACAAAGGACACATGCTGTTTGCTGTTTCCTCCTGGAAAGTATTGGCTACAAAAACACATATTAATAATGTTTTGTTCCATTCTCATTCTTAAACGCCAGCTTTGATCCAACCTCGGTATATTGCTTCTTGACTGTGTTCAGCCCTTTCCTGATGGGAGGCTTGCTATTGTGGAAGGTCAGTATTTTCCCCTTTAGAAAATGTTATTTGTCAGACTAGATAGACCAGCGGTTTTCAACCGCTGTGCTGTACACACTTATGTGCCCCAAAAGATCCGCAGATGTGCCATGTCAGTAAGTCACAGGAAGTGACAGGACATGCCACACAACTATGTAACTAAAACGTCACCTGCATGACATCACCTAAGATGGAATGGCTCCCTTTCTGCTCCTGAGTCTCACCAGGCTGTGATGTCATGGCACTTCCAATTTCACGACCTGGAAGTCCCGCCTATGTATGAGATGTATGTAGTAAGATCGAAACTACTGGGATAGGCTACAGTTCTACTGTACACTTGTTACTCTACCTTAAAGTTAGTAAGGTTCACTTTCCAACAAATAATCTTTTAATCTTTTAATTATTTTTCACCTGTTTAAATAACTTGTCAGCTGCCCAAAGTCATCTTGTAGAGGAGATGGGCAGCATAGAAATTCAATAGAGATAGAGAGATAGGAAGGAAAGGAAAGGAGAAAGGAAGGAAAAGAAGGAAGGAAGGAATTAGTCTATGTATGGGTTTTGTACTACTTTTTCAAATGTAGAATACTAAACTTTTAGTGTGTCTCTGTTTTAACATGTTTTATTTTGTCTGATTTTCACTTTTATGATTTTCACTTTATGACTGCTTATGGCCCAAGGGATAAACTGAGTAAATTCCAAAGACCTGATCCTCTTCTCGCATAGGCTTGATGTCACCAGAGAATGTGGGGCTTTGGCAGAAGCATCTGCAGGGGACCCACAGTCTGCCAATCATGGCATTGTAATTCAAACCCATCCCTTTTTCTAGATGCTTGACACATGTACAAAAGGAGCAGGGCTTGGATCCCAGCACTGCATCCGTCATCTTGCCGGTTTTGATTCCCCTACAGGCCTTGGAATCCACATTCCTAAAACTCTTTATCTCTGACAGGAAGCTATTTCTTTCCGTGTTCCTTCTTCACAGAGAAAGGAACCATTTTTTGTGTAACAGGAGGCAGGGGTGATGTGTCTCGGCCTTCTGCATTGTTGTTGATGATCTGTTCAGATCAACACTTTGAACTAAATTTAAAAAATATCTACTAAACAAATACACAATACTTCACATCCATCTGTATTTGCTGCTGTTACTTGTAGTGGTAATTCACAAGAAAAAGAGAGGAGAAAAAAATTTCAATTTTTTCTCTGCCACTTCAGGAAATGCAGTGTAATTTCCAGAGTAAATAAGATGAGGCCATTCTTTATTTTGCCTGAGAAAAAAAATGCATGGAACTCAGGAATACAATCTTTTAAATTTTATAGAAGAATACTCTTATCATGCATTTTAAATTGTGTTTTGGGGATTTGTTGTAGCAGAAATTATCAAAGTTTCCACAATGAAAATAGCACTGGTGGTTGTTCTGGGACAGGGGAATGTGTTTACCAGTGGTGATTTTCCATATCACCAAACTGCTTCTCAGCATTTATATGGAAAATGTTCCTTGAAAGTAGATAATTCATTTAAAAAATGTCATTTTGTATTGTTTATTTTAATAACCTTTTTAAAAGGTTTAACATACCAACAGACCATATTTGCCAGGACTGAAAATAATGTTTAGTTTAAATTTAAACAACGCTGAACTGTTTAAAAAGAATACATTGCAGTCTCTGCATTCAACCTGATAAACTTTGGGCTGTGCATAAATGGCATGAATCTCTAAGTATTAGCAATGTTAATTTTGGCATCCTTTCTTTTTGTTTTGTGGGAACCTGCCACCACCTTAACAGAATTGTGTTTATTGAACAGATTGCAATCCCCTTTGTTCTTGTGTCATGTGCATTTGAAGGTATTCAAGTCACAACCCAGCTATCATCTAAAAGGTAAAGCTTTTTAGTTACAGTACTTTTTCACTTACTGAATCAGAAGTTGCTTTGGGATTGATAATAGGGGAAAACTTGAACTGTGTAGGCTGCTACTTTGTAAATTCCATCATTAGATTCAGTTCCCAAATTTTTCCCCCTTCAGAAAGTGTTCAGTTTTTGTTAGATTTCTCTCCTTATATGTGTATACACAAACACACAGACTTAAGATTTCAGTCTCTGCATAATGAACAGGGATTGATACCTTTTTAGTTCCACTCAAATGCTGAAAATGCACACATAACAGATTATTGGATGAAATGCTTTTTCTTATCTAAAGTAGGGTTTTTAAAACATTCATCAGAGTTTAAATGCAGGCAAGCATGCCGGTCTACAGTGATGATGAAATAACATATTATGGAGACAAATTCATACAGAGGACGATACTGGAATATCACTGTCCAGTTAATCAGAGTCTTCTCTTTCCTCCCCTCTAAAGACAGAGGGGAGTAGTTTGAATGATTGAAGAAATTGAAGTTTGGCATACATATACCTCCATGTGGAGAGACTGCATTGATGATTTAAGTTATGTCTTGGAGAAGAAAAATACAGATCAGTTCTACCTCTGTGCAATGGCTGTTCCTGCTGAGTAGGTAAATGTTTGAACCCATCTGTAAAACTGAAACTCACCACATTCCAAACCAAGAAATTTCAGTGCCATTATTAGTGCAATCAATGGAAATTGATTTTGATGTTTTGTGCATCTGTCAAATCTATGCAGAAGAGAGGCTCAGATCATCACTGCTGATCAGATACCATTAGTGATTTTGATGGTATCCAACTGAGTTATCTGTTTTGCAAAGAGAAGTAAGCTTCTAAGCAAATTTGCATGAAATGTTTTTTGTCTTGTTCTTAATGGCCTTCTAAGGTAGAGTTAATTTACAAAACTGATCTTGAGAATATGATTGGATATAATTTGTTAGAGGCTGTTGTGATCATCTTGCATTAATGCCATAATGCAGCACATTTTAATGAGTTTTCACACTCTAACTGATAGCACTTTTTTAGTTCTTACAAATTAAATTATTACAGTTAATGACCCATTTCTTTTTTGAGCTACTAGGTCAGCTATGTGCAGCATTTTAGCAGAATTCTGGAGTATAACCAGCCATTAGTGATTTAGAACAGTATCCACATTCAAAATATTTCACTTATTTAATGAAAAAATAATGATAATGCTAAGGTCTTTAGTGGTATTTGAGTTTACTTGTTGCTAGTCCTTTTTTTCTATTGAAATGGGCTTTCCCAAACAAATATGGTCTTGGGTACCTCAGACACAGGTAACTAGTTTCTTAAGCCTTAAGGCTAAAGGGAAATAAATACTCAATGATCTTTGAGCTTGATGGACATCATTTTGGGCCGTCATACTGAGACAGGGTGATAAATATTAGCAAATGTTCTTGTGCAGAACCTATGTAAAATACACATAGTCCTTGATCACAATTGAGCCCAAGATGTCTGTTGTTTGTTTTTCAGTTTTGCCCATTTTACGACCTTTTTTCCCTCAGTTGTTAAGTGAACGAACGAAACCCAATGAACATTTTTGTGTTTGCAATCTGTGCAGTTCTACATTTGACAGTCAGAGATATGTGAAAGTGCAGCAGAGTGGCATTGTTGTCCAAAGCTGCCTTGTGTGGGGTTTGTCATAGAAACAGCATTCTGAGAAGCTGTTTTAAGCCAATTTATAGTCTCTAAGGATGAGTAGATAATATTGAATAAATGTAGTAAAGTGGTTATAATTAAGACTAGGAAACCATGGCTGTAAAGGTAATTAAATGGACCAAGAGAAAGAGAAGAATCAGGTATACTGTTTGGTGTTCCTTGGGAAAGAATTGGAATATAAATATCATACATATTTGAAAACTGGCTAGTCCTTTGTGAAATTTTGGAAGCTCGAATTGTACAATCAAGAGACTGTCAGGTCCCTGGAAAAGATAGGTAACAGTTACATAATACATTATGTAGAAGAGTCATTAGCTGTTTAAAAAAAGAAACCATGCCTAATTTTGATAAGTCATACAAATCAGCCTACTTTGATTCTGCTCTTTTCCCTGCCTGCTCCATGTTTGATAGTTAACATACAGTATGGTTGCCCTGATATTCTTAAGACATGCAATACTGAGAAAATAGATCAAAAGAGAACTATATTGTACCTCGGAACACATCTTGTGTTCTTCTAAGCTTTATTGAACTGTGAATTATGGTCCTTTTCTGACACACTGTTTATTTTTCTTCCCCTCAGGCTTTTTCTCATTGTTCTTGTGATTTCAGACATTATGGCTTTGGTAAGCTACTATTGGACATTTTGTACAAATAAGATAAAAACCCAGAGAGCTTTGCTAATTCAATCAAGGGATATCTGAATTAGCCTCAGACTTCAAAGTTCCTTGAATTAGGTCAGTGAGTTGACTTTGAAACCCTGCATAAATTGCAGAAAGGCCCTGTCTCTATGCTATAATTCTTTGAAATAATTTAATGAATGATCAAAAAAGTTGTAAGTCTATTTTATCACTTCAATTCTTTTATGGGGCCATTAGGTTACTGTAGCTACTACTAAGTTTTCATTTACGTCATACAGAATTTTAAAGTCTGAGTAAAAGAAAATACCAGATGCACCTGCATATCTGCTTTAATTTTTAAAAATATTTTCTTCCCTGCTTTCAGACACAAAAATGAGTCTCCTTTAATTTTTCAAAGGAAATACCAAATTATCAAGCAAGGTGTAATGAGAAATACCACCCAGAACAGGTTGAATAAGCCTATCTTTGTACATAGTGGGAAATTTGGGTGGGTGGATCTGGATCCATCAAGTAGATTAAACAATTATAATAAACATAGCATTTTTAAAAATTAAAAACTATGCTCACCCTAAAGTATATACAATGCCTGTAGTATATGCACATATCACAACTTGGCTAGAAGGCATGTGTCTTTGGAATAGTAATGGAAGAGTATGCTTTTAAATCTATGTTCCCTTATTCCTCCCAGTGGAATTAGTTAAATATGACACACCAGCTTTTGTTCTATTACATCATAACTAAATTGTTTTGATTGAACTGGTCCAGGAAATCTCATAAATAGGAGGAAATATTTGCAAATCCCAGGCTACCTATTGTTGAGTCCAAAATAAAGGTGTAAACTTCTTAAGTTGAGGTTAACCCTTCGTGGCTACATTTATGTAGTTTTCTTGTCAGTAATATAGAACGGTCTTGCCATTTCCTTCCCTCTCTCTCCCCCCTCCCCCCCTCTCTTTTCAAATTGTCAATATATTGTACAGACATGAGATTTCCTGTTGTTATCTCACCCAAATATTAACCTGTTCTGACCTTACTTTATTCTGGGAGCAACTATGGTTGACTTAAGTGTTCCCACCCAATCTGTAGACTCCACTTAAATGCCATCTTCTAAGTTTTACTTATCAGCATTTTCAAGTGGATAAACACGTGATAGCTCTGTAGCAGTATAGCTAGACAACTGTCTTAAACTGAATCAGAACTTTTGTCCATCTGGCCAAATGGTGAAATAAATTAATAGAATCCTTTTTATCTCCGTTGCTTTCTCTTCTACTTGTACAACTGCTGACGGTGAAGAGGAGACTGCTTTGCCATATTCATGAGATGGGGAAAATTACACTAATTTTTAGACAATAAACTGTAATCGCTATCTCTATGGCTTCTTCAGCATGCCTGCTTTTCAGTAATGGTATCATTTAGGTTGATCATTAATGCCGCTATAGGGAATTAAAGCTGAAAGAGAAACGAGTAGCCAAAGACCATTTAGAAGGCTGAAGCAGATGTTGAGAGAAGCATGATTGTTCCAGGAAGAATCATTCCATCTCTGCAAGCAGTAGCCAGCAAAATAGAAAGGAAAAGCCAGACATGATTATGCTTTGGGTCATTTTTAGCAAACATGGTAAAGAAAATGCAGGTTGGTTGCTCTTGGCAGCAGCTGTCTGTTTCTGGAAATATCTATCTGGGCTCAAGGAGTTCATAACTAAATGTAAAATTTACAGTAATCTATTCAGTTTCTTTTTGGGGATGGGAGTGTGTGGTTAAAATCACTCTTGACTTATAGCAATTGACTGGTCCTGCAGGTTTTTTAGGCAAGATTTCAGTAATACTTGCCCTTGCCTTTTTCCTAGGGCTAAGAGTGACTGGCCTAAAATCACCCATCTGGTTTTGTGCCTAAGGCAGAACTAGAACTCACAGTCTTTAACCACTACACCAGATTGTTACTCATTGTTCTTAGTGACTGGCATACAGTATGTACTTGTTTTTATTCACTGTAAATATCATCTTTTGGTCTTCCTTTTTTTACAGATGGGTTTATATGTCCTGAACAATCTGCTTCAAATATACATTTCAGTTTTGTCACTTTTATTGGACAATGTACATGTGCTGAATATAGTTGTTTTTATTTTTTTCCTAGCACTTCTTCTTTCTGGTTAAAGATTATGGAAGCTGGCTAGACATTGGAACAAGGTACAGATCATTGGTTAGCTCCTCCCGTGACTTCTTCTTCCACCCTAATGTTACAAATATGTGTGGTTTACCAGTTCAACAGTTTGACCAAGAATGTTGCGTAAAAAGTGGTTTTGCGAAACACTTGTTGTTCTGGTCACAGAAAATGGATTCATGACTTTCTAATTTCTTACCCGTTTTATTTTTTCCCTTTCTTTTGTGTGTGTGTGTGTGTGTGTGTTTGCTGTATTAAGTTGGGTAATAGTATGTTGCTTGGGCAGCAATTCTCAAACTGTGAGACATGATCTTCTGTGTAAAGGAAAGTAGACCCAACAATGTCAATAGGGGGAAATAATAAGTGAGCCAAGTGACTTGCAAAACCATATGTAATTCTAAGAAAGAGAAATGATAAATTTAAAGTAACCCTGGTTTTATTTGCATAAGATAAGGCAAAGAGAAGCCTAGAGAAGCTTACAAGATTTATATCAACATTTGAGGTTAGCCAGATCAAGAAACAGATATGGCAGGGATTTCAAGAATGTTCTTTATTGTTCCAAGGTAGCACAAAGGAAACTTGAAAGCCTGTATAATTGATATCCTTAATTTATTTCTATCTTCACTGCTGTCAATGTCCCTTTCCTTTTCCTTCTAGATTATTTTTTACCTTATTTTGAAGTGTTACGTTTTGAGGTGAATTACATCTTCAGACAGATAATATGCAGTCTTCTTAAAGTGGAACTCCAAAGTATGGGAAGACAGATGTGTATTTGAGCACTTTCCCTTGTAAAACAACCTCTGCCTCTGAAAAACTAGTGCTTTGGCTAATTTACTGTTCTTCCCATCTATTTTCAGGTTTTGCTTTGTTATTTTAGCACTATCATACAGGTTGTGTATGGAGAAGTGTTCAGATGTACAATCTCATGCTAGCATGAAAAATATTCTTCTGGGAGAGTTTTGCTAAATGATTTTTCTGAACTTAAAAAAATGCCTTTCAATATAGATTTTTTTTAAATTTGTTGATGCATCTATTCCTTGTCTCCTCATATTCATCCATCCACATATGCTATTTCCGCTAATCTGTAGATTTTTTATTTACCTTCAAGCAAGATAAAAAAAATTGCATATTCAATATTATAAACATAATCTCTGCCTGCCATGTAGGACGTCAAATCCTGTCATGAAGTAACAACTTGATCCTTTGTTGTTGTTGTTGTTCAGGAAACTTTTTTGTTGTCATTGTTCTAAAATTACTATCCTATTTCTCCGTGAAAATTCATCTTCCAAATAGAGCTGCCGTCATGTACTATGGGTTGCTGATAACTCCATACATATTTAAAGACTGCCATTAGATGATAAAATTTTCTTAGGAATTACTTTCAATTGCATTCTGTTTATAGCACTTTTTTAAATTCAGTATTTTTGCAGTTAATATAACTCAGTATGTAAGCTTCCTTGCTCAATGTTGAGGTAAGAAGCATGCAACTTTAATAAGAAGAATGCATAAAACAAACTACATGACTCCTGTCCACAGTACTTTCTAGCAATCTTAAAAGTTACCATATCTTTGTTACTCCTTTGATCAGTTCAGAATCAAGTAGTAAATCACTTGGGTGGATAAGTAATCATGGATTGAACTACAAGTAGAACATTTCTTCACATTCAAGACTATTGAAAAAATTTGTTTTCATTAATTGATGTACATTATCCATGTTTGGCATAACTGTTTCACGATACATATCCCAAACGAGCTGCTTTGGGTTTCACTGCTACACCAGTATAAATGTCCATCTTACTTTAAGTTTTATATAATTAGTGCAGTATCTATGTCCTTGCAGTCTTCATCTCTAAAATACAGCATTTGTCTAGTTTTCATACATCTGAAATGCTTTTATGCTTTTTATTTTACTATTTTTTTCTGGCAGTCTGTGCAGAGTACGTATGACTTTTCCTCTAGTAAACCGTCCTCTGTGAATTGTCGATGAGCATATTTGGAATTTGAGAAGCATATCCTGGTAATTTTCTAAGTGGCTTTTCCCCCTTGAACATTTTCTTATTCTCAAAACAGCTGCAATGGTTGGCCTGGCCAATCAGCAAACAATTGTATTTTCAGAAGGTAAGCTAATTTTTCTGGAGGTAAACCAATGAGGAAGCTGTCTATCAGCATTTTCCTCATCACCTCCACCTTAAGCTTGCTTACTTTTTTTCTGAACAAGACTTTAAGACCTATGGGCTTCAATTCCCAGAATTCCCCAGCCAGCACAGGAATTCTGGGAAATGAAGTCCCCAAGATTTAAAGTTGACAAGGTTGGACACCCTTGGTTTAAATCATACCTGACAAAGTACCTTTCTAATGGGAGTCTTGTGAATTATGAATAGATAATTCCCATTCTTCCTTTGACTCATCAGAACTGAGGCTAACATAGTTCTCTGGTTTTCTTCATAGAATACTATAAAATGAAATGGCATTTACTTTCCTCATGGATCAAGAAGCCCGACATTGTTTTTAAAATGTCCTGACCTGCTACTTAACTTTTAGCTACATATGAATGCGTAGTCTTGGAGGCATAAGATTTAAGCTCTTTATTTAAAAAGAAGTGCCTCCAGGTTTGCTTTTGACGTCTGCTTTTCACGATCAGGAGAAAATGGGAAGAATCAGCACAGGAGGCATTTAAAACTTTTAAAAGAAGTTACTTTCTGATGCATCAACCAACCTCTTCAGATCACAGCTTATCCCCCTCCCCCCCACTGATGTTCCTTCTCTAATCATGACTAAATTTGAGCAGTTTCCGAATCATGCTGTGTCCTCATCCTGATTAGCAGTGCTCTTTGTAAGCTTTGATTGGCATGATGAGAATGCCTTGTTCAGACTCTGCTAGGCAATGCTAGCTCAGCGGTAGAACACATGCCTCTCTGCACATATACACAACCAAATATCAGCTCTTCTCTGGAACACGATTCCATACCATTTTTATTGCAGCTTAAAGGCAAAGCCACAGAAATAGATTTTAACACATTAAATGACTTCTAACGGGAAAAGGCAGCTACTATCAATCATGTGGCTGGTCAAAAGTGTTCTAAACTGCTAATGCAACTGATATATATAGGTAAGAGTAAAACTTGTTTGAAGTTTACGGGCATGTCACCTTTGCACTCATTACCCGCTGTTTCTGTAAAATGTGCTCAAGAAATGCTTACACATCACATTAAATCGGTATAAGCTTAGAGTAGTCCCCCTAGTTTTCCATTCTCTTTAGGTAATTTGATATTCAAACAAGTGTCTATGCTTAAGAGTGTTCTCTGGATGAAGGATGCACTTTATATCCAGCCTGTACTAACCAGAGAATGTAGCCAAGATTTATTGATGGTTATGTTCTCTAGGTAATTGTGATCAGCATGTAACCCGCATTTGGAATATATGCAATGCTCTAGCTAAACAGTGACATCTGTTTGCCAGTTGCATTGCCCAGGGAATGGAGCCAATGAGTGTGAGCAGGTGCCACTCCTTGTAAAACATTAGCCTGGCTTAGCATGATATATACCCTGGCTCAATGTTTATTGTTTAAAAATGCACACACATGCACATCCAACCCGAACCATATTGCATTTTCTAAACACAGTTGCCTTGCCTCAAATTATTATGCTTCATTGCTTGAATGTTCAATCCGATGATTATCCACTGCAGTCCTTAGGCCATCAGGCAAAGAATCCTAGCTTATGCAGAAAACAAATTAAACACAAGCGAATTAGCTGTTGCTTCTAATCCATGCTATGCTTGGTCACGGATTTCTGGTAGCAGAGTTGTGATAAACTTCTGCCTAAAGCCTACGACAAATTGCTGCCTCTAATTCTCTGTTGGGAAAAATGAGAAGAAATGCAGTCACGTTCAAATAAGACATTAAATACTCTTGTTCCTATGGATCATCTTTATTGGGCAACTGCTGTGTAAAATAGGTATACATTCTTGTGTGTGTGTGTGTGTTTCATTTGTTCAGACATGGAACAAATATATCAGTTCATTTTAACCATATATCTATATAACTATCTATGTCTGTTTGTCTGTCTATCCTCTTTCTAAATTGTCGACTCTGACCAGATTTTATACTAAGCTTTCTGCCTTCCTAATTACTTCAGTAATATATAACTTTTAGAATGAAGTTCCCCATGGCAGTTTGTGTTCAGCACAAGAAGTTCTGCACTATGCAAATAACCATGCTTTCCTCATTTCAGCCATTCATTTAGTAGCATCTTACGAAGCTTAACTAACTATCATTAAAAAGATTGTCTCTGTTCCAAGATTCTTAGTGTCTAAAAATGACCCAAGTAATGGTGGGTGTTACAGGTAACGGGGAGAATATGCATTTAATTTAACTCTTGAAATCAATATAGACTTGGTTTTGGTAACAATGTGGAGCTGAGTCAAAGAATTCACAGAAAAAATGAGAATTTAAAGGAAGAAAGGAGAGTTGCTTGAATTTCCAATTAAGCAAATGGGTGTTAGGTTGATTCTGGACACATTTAAAATCAAAATGTCAAAGAATCAGTTCAAAGAATTGTGAATTACTATTGTCTACTGATTATGGCGTTTCAATTGTTTGTTTGACATTTAGCCATATCCTATAACAGGTATTTCTCACTGACTGAGTAGATTCTATAGTAGTTCAATATAAGTTGAACTTCTGACTCTGAACAAACAAAATATGCAGTCATGAATTCCTTTTAATTATTCAGAGTAATTAAAATTTCATCTCAGTTTAGGAAGATTAAAACACAAATTGGAATAGGCATCAAATAATCTCTGTATTTTTTAAACACAAAAACCTAAGTGTGGAGACTTATGTTTTATTCATCAAGGAAGGAAAAGAAGTTACTAATATAGAATGCAGAACTCATATGGTTCCACAAAATTCTACATTAAAATGAGAACAAATTCAATAACACTTTTGCTATCTGTGAAACTACTTGGAAATGAAGAAAAAAATTCAGTTGGATTACAAAGCTAATATTTTCCTCCCAGAAAGGTTGTGTTTATTATAAGAATTTTGGACAACTGTATGGTGTTAGTCAAATTGTTGAAAGAATGGTTCCTGCAGTTTGATTATCCAACCTGTCTATTATTGACTTCTTTATGCAAACTGAGTAATGCTGTTGGTTGGTTCTCGGAAATGTTAAGGGATGGAGGGCAAACTCTGGGCTGATTTTAAAGTCAAGTGGCCTTTAATTCTTTCTTTGACAAAGTGACTAAATTAATGGACCAGTGAAATGCTGTGGACATACAGTAGGATACCTGGATTTCAGTAAGGCATTCGATAAAGTAGATCAAAACCTATTTCTTAATAAGTTAGAAAAATGTGTGATAGACAGCAACACCACCAGATGGATTAGTAACTGGCTGACAAACCACACTCAGCATGTAGTCCTTAATGAAACTACATGTACATGGAAGGAAGCAGCGGTTCTACCTTAGGCCCAATACTCTTCAATATCGTCATAAACAATTTAGATGAGGGAAAAGAAGGGAAACTTCTTTTCCCTCATCTAAAATTTGATAATTTTCAGATGACACCAAGCTGGCAGGAATAACCAACATCCCAGAAGATAGGTTCAAGATCCAGAAGGATCTCGACAGACTTGAATACTGGATCCTATGTAATAAAATGAAAGTCAATGATGAGAAAAGTAAAGTTTTATACTTAGGCAAGAAAAAACAAATGTACAGGTACAGAATAGGTAAAACCTGGCTCAATAGCAGTAACTGTGAGTGGAATCTTGGGAGTCCTAGTAGACAATCACTTAAATATGAGTCAGGAGTGTGCTGCAGCTGCCAAAAAAGCCAATGCAATCCTAGGCTGCATTAACAGAGAGATAGAATCAAGATTAGTAACACATTATAATGCCTTGGCAATACTACACTTGGAATACTGCATCCAATTTTGGTTGCTACAATATAAAAAAAAGATGTGAGATTCTGGAAAGAGTGCAGAGAAGAGAAACAAAGATATTAGTGGGCTGGAGGCTAAAACATATGAAGAATGGTTACAGAAATTGGGTATGTCTAGTCTAATGAAAAAAAGGACCAGGGGTGACATGATAACAGTATTCCAATATTTGAGGAGCCGCCAGAAAGAAGAGGGAGTCAGTGAGCCTATTTACCAAAGCATCAAACCCCAGGACAAGAAACAATGGATGGAAATTAATCAAGGAGACAACCAACATAGAACTAAGGAGAAATTTCCTGATAGTGGAACAATTAACATGGAAATGGTTCTCTTTAGAAGTTGTGAATACTCCATCACTGGAGGTTTTTAAGAAGGGATTGAACAGCCATTTGCCAGAATGGTATAGGGTTTACTGCTTGAGCAAGGGGTTGGACTAGGAGTCCTCCAAGATCCTTTCCAACTCCAATATTCTGTTATATAAACCATGGTTAAGTTCTCGTATTAGCTTTTTGGCTCTGATTGAATGATGGATTTTTTTATAAGTTTCATCTAACATTTTCTCATTTGTTATTGAAGCTGCCAAGTAAGGTAATTGGCATCAAAATCTCCATGGACCTCTTGGGATGGGCAACCTAGTGCCTCTTTTGCATGTCAGGCAGCAAACAAATTAAATAAATAAAAAATAAGCTCTGCATGTAGGACATTTGCAGTACTGTGTTCTAGTAATTTGGGTAACCATAATTTTCCAGAGAGTTGTGGGAGCCTTTGATGCATTATGATCTAATGCCCAGAAATAAATCCATTTACGACTGGCATTCCTTCTGCAAATGTCCAGTTAAAACCAGCAATTGATAGATTGCATACTGTTTATTTGAATGTACCTGCCTAAGATTGTATATGTGTGTGGGTCTGTGCATATGTGCATGTGTGCAAACCTTGATCCCTTGGATTATTTGATTTGTAATCTTCTTTCTAATGCATCATTTTCTCTTCATTGCAGTATTAGCCATTATGTCATTGTGATGTCCTTCACTATTTTCCTGATGCTTTTAAGTGGAGTGGCCCAGCTGCTCACTACAAAGAGACTGGAGCTTTGGGAAGAAACTAAGCGCCATTCATTGTGACAAATTACTGAAGGACTCGTATTGATACAGTCTTCATTCTTCCAAGACACAGACAGAATTATGAAATTGGCTTCTAGAGACTCCTGAAGAACTTGATGCTGAAGAACATGAAGTAACTTGTCATCTTTTCTCTATAAAATTCTTTCATTTTCCTTCAAAGGAATTTCCGGTATCAAAAAGTGAACAACTACTATATATAACTTCACTTATTGCATGAGTAAATGCTGTGCTTGTGTTTACAGAAGGGACTCAAAAGGATGGTAAGGAAGATGCACTTTGTTTTATTGGTTTCTCTAGAAGACAAGACAATTAGTTTCATGAGCTGCTAACAAGCTAAACATTGTGTCTGGTCCCACTCCCAAGCCAAATTTTGGAACAAACAATAGACAGATACGTTTTTGCTGTGATATACGGCAGACTACGTTTCACTTTGGAAATTTAAATCAGGTTTAAAGATGTATATATTGGGATGAGATTGAAACTTTAATAGTACTTTTTAAAATTGTGTGTGTGTGTATGAATGGAATTTCCATTTTAAGATGCAGACTAATTATATTTGTTTGCTGCTATTGTTTTCCATCTCTTTTTATAAAACACACAAAAATAGTTTTCATCACACACGGATGATGTATTAATGTTTGTCCTATTTTCATCTCACAACTGCTTCATTTGCTCAAGGCCACAGTAAGGAATTGTCTTAGCAAATATTGAAAACCAGCTTTACCTGTTCAAACTCTTGTATGTAACCATCAAGCAAACTATATGCCTACCAACTAAACCAATTGAACTATTTGGAAAGCCAGTTGGTTGCTCAGTTTATAGTGCTTGAGACTATATTTGCTGATCACCAGGGAAAGGAGTTATCTTTCATAACAAATGTTTTCAGCTGTTCAGTGAAAACTTATCCTCAGCTCTCATACAAATATCAGTTGGATAAGAGCTGCGTGAGACTGTTTTACAACCACTGTTCAGTACTTGAGCTGAATTGTTTCTCTTTTAGTATAGGTTAGCTTTTGCTACTATGGTGCCTTCTTGAATAATTTGAAGCATTGACTGGAAAATGCTTTCCATGCTCTCAGACAGAGGCTTTGTCATGATCTTTCTAATCATCTTTGTCCTGATCCTTTTAATTCAACAGATTCAGCAATTGAATTGAGAGTCTTGTGCAGGGAAAGCATGTAGTATACCATTGAGCTACAATTTGCTCAGTATGAAATCAGCCGTTCTCTACAATTACACATTCGAGCTAAAAACTCCTGGGCAATACAATACTGCAGTGTAGTACATTGCTGGGAGAATGGACTTGGAAGTGCATATAGCTCACAAAAGCCATCATTATTCAGACTTCTAATTTGTCAGTGCAAATAATGGTGTCCATGAGAAATTATACTGTGGGCGTAGGAGCCTGACATAATTATAAGGAACTGTAAAAAAAAAAATCTATGAAACATGCACACCATGGTAGCTGTCAAAACTGGAACATATCAACAACCTGTTCATCCTGAAAATTGCTGTAGCTCTCCAGCTTCTTGGCTCTATGTCAGCAAAACTCTAGAATCCAGCCACCCCAATAGGAATATCCATGTGATAGTAGACAAAAGCATCGATTTGTATTCTTGAAACAAGGAAATAAAACACCACAAAAACACTGGAAAAATTCATCTCCCAGTAGCAGATGGTAAAGTCAAGAAACTTGATCCAAGATTTTAAAAAAAAATTAAGAACAGGTAGAGACAGGAATCTGTTCCCTGCTCTCTTCAACTGCCATGCAATCTCAGAAAAGATGATTTTTGTTGAAATGGTTGCTGAAAGATATTGTATTTGTCTTGCTGAGTGCTTTCTTTTTTACTTCAAATTCCATGTGCACTATACAGCTCTAATAATCGGTATTGCTGCGTTGGTTAAGAACTGGAGAAGTCTTCCTAATAGAACAAAAATAAATGTTATTTCAAAAAAGCAAAGAGCGTCACAGCTTTAAAAAAACATCCTGCAAATATATGCCATGTAAATATTATCTGCAAAAATAAATAATTTAGATTTAAAGAGAAACAAAGGATAGAACTATGCTATGTATGCACTGTGGAAAATAAAGAACACCCATTCCGAAATAGAAGAAGAGCTTTGTTGGAGTGATGTGATAAACAAAAACACATTAATGCAGCTTTCACGTATATAAACACATAAGAGTGGAGAAGTATCTACTCCGACTTCTTTTTACTCCCACTGTGAGGTAGAAAGGTTGATTTGCTAATTCAATTAGTATTGTTTTGGTTGAGTTACAGCGCCACTGACCTTAGTTGACTTCCTCTGATCATGTTATTAATCCTATTAAGGGTGAACACCTTTCAGGGCTATTTCATACATTCCTAATGGAAAATCTGAGGAAGTTATTCCTAGACTTTTTCTGGGCAAAAAGTCAGGAGTGTTTGTCCTTGATATTTGAAATTTCTCTAGTGCTGGAGGGTTACATAATAATGACAATTTAGCAGCTTTACCTTGAACAATTGATTGCACTGTGAAATGTCCTATTTGCCCCTATCTTTTGAACACACATAAATCCTAGATTCAGTGAACTTTAATTTCAAGCCAAACATCTGGGGGAAAGTGAGAACCCAGAGAAACTAATTCCTTTCTGTACATTAGATCAATAGGAATGAACTAGCCATTCTCGATTGAAGTTTGAGACAAGCAGTTTATTTGTGGATCTATACAAGGTAACACCAATTAATTTCCATCATTTATTACATTCATCGTTGACTAGTAGTTTGGTCAACAGAAGTCCTTCAGCTGTTTAGAAGGACATTAGTTGAGTGTTTTCCAAATTATCATTCAGATAATTATTACCTTGTCAGCAGTAGAATACCTGAGTATTATAGCCTAGAGCACAAAATCAGATTATGTAGCGTTCTGGCAATGGCAATTGAGTTTGATTGTTTCCTCCTACTGAACTGAGTATCTACCTAGGACATAACCACTACACTTCACTTGGTGTACCCTTAAAAAAAAAGATTAGCAACCAACATGTCAGCAAAGTCAACCCAAAGTTATTGAAACTTATTGGGGCAATTTTGATAAGCCTTTAAGGTTATTTGTAGCAGTGGTGGTCAGTATAACAATTTCTTTCCTTGTTTTTTCATTGCTTTTTGTTGTGCATCACCAATAGGATGATTGGGATAATTTAGCATATTTTGCAAGGTTTTTTTCCTTTAAGTTATTTAAGATTACAGCACATGGAAATAGTCTTTTGTACTGTGCCTAGTGTTTTGGAAATGCTATAAAATAATTGTATATTATTAATTTTATCTTATTTTTATTGTTTATAATGCACCCTGGGTAGCATTCAGCAAGGAAATAAAAATACACAGCCAAGCAGCACAACCTTCACCCTCAGGCTCTTGAAAGTTGCAATTTAACAGGTTACTTACAAATTAGCTGCACTGCTGCTCCACTGATTATCTATAATTGCCTTATTCCAAAACAAAAGTTCTCAAGTGGTCACAATTCCCCAAGAAGATAATTGGGAAAGAGTGTTATTACGAGAGTATATCTTATAATATGTACAGCCATTCTAAGTCTTGACCCAGCATCAGATATATCAGATGCACATGTCAAACCCTTTGCCGCTGTCTCATTATAATTGTGAAATTTGTATATTCTACTCTTCCATTTAATTAATTTCATTTAAAAATGAAATTCTAGCTTCAGAGATGCTTTTATTTCAACGCTCTGGTAATTCATTTTAAGATGCCTGTTTGGGAGATCAGGCTGCGTAACAAACAAACAGGACGAATGATCTCCATAGGAAGTGTTTAAATTATTGGTAGCTTCAGAACCATCATTACTATATTCTTCTGGTTACATCAGAATTTGGTGGTATCACATTCCTAGATACTTTAATTCTAGATGCTAAGAAATGGTTCTTCTACCTACTGATGCTGAATCTACCTTTATTCTCATAGTAGTTAATATGATGTGGGAGAAAGTCATTAGGAGATTGGAATTGGAGCACTATTTAGAACACCCTGAATGGCAAATAATTGTCTCACCTCCACCAGAATGGTTGTGAAAGTGAGTCTTGTGATTTGGATGAAAGAAAGGACAAATGGCAGCTTAATTCAGAAGAAAGTACAGTAGTTATTCATCCCACTTCAGTCAGGGTTGCTGTTGAATTGTTGAATGGAAGAAGTATCTGGAAAGAGACTTTCCCTGGGTTAGTTTGTTATGCAGATTGTCCTCTTCTTTTTCTGAAAAAGTGGCCTAAGTTACTAATAAAGGAGCATATTTGGTCTAAGTTAGTTCCAGACTAAATTAAAATAATGTGCTGTCCATTGGGCTTCTTTTAAGGCAGCTTAGAAAATTCAAATGCTTTTGAATGCACCCACTAAGCTACTAATTGGAAGAAACCGATGAGCCATATAGTTACGATTATCAGTCTGTTTTCAGCCCCATTTATTTCCAACTTGATTCTAACCTTTAAATTGGAGAAACGTAGACAATGGACAAGTTGGAAATTCACGACTCCAAGCAGAATTGACAACACTGAAATATCGGTAAAGATTTGAAAAGTGAAAATTTTGTAAATACTTTATTTGTTCCCTTGGTTTTAGTGGAACTCTGTTGGATCAGAGATTTTAAGGTACAACAAAATCCTTAAAAATTAAATAGATAACCATTCACCCTATTCCAACTTTTTGTCTTCTACAGTCAGGTAGACGCTCAGACAAAGTGTGTGTGGTAAAGTAACTATACAAAAGCAGCCCAATGGCAGACAACACTGTGGGAAATTACGGTACTACTTTGAGGCAGTAGAAGTCCAGAAACTTATTATTTCACTCCCTTTGCCTAACATTAAATGAGAAGAATGAGCAAGGAAGGCATAAACAAAGTTGATTGAGATATCTGGAAGTAATACATGCAATTATGGTACTAGAAATAACCCCATTAATGTTTAAATATTTCTTCCACCAATAAAACCTTCTAAATTATTTTTCAAATAAAAGCATTTGTGCATGTCAGTGTATGTTAAAAATGAGTAATAATAGACACTCTGGAGCTTTGATTTCTCCTTGCCCTTCCTTGTTTGGCAAAAAATATTTCAAGTATTTTAACAATGTATAATTTTGATGATTTACATGTTTGTCTTAGAGAACCTAAGGTGAAACAAAGTGTGCATCCTACACATTTATGGTCACATTACTCTTTATCAGGAAGTTCATTACAAGCATAGAACAATGTCACAATTACTAAGCTGAACAGACTTAGGGGAGTAGATCAAATCCTTTTGACTGGGCTGTAGTCTACATCAGGGGTATCAAACATGCATCATTACAGTATCATCACATGACGTATTGTGATGAATATTGAATTTGGCCCAATGTTGATAAAAAATTAGACAACTGTCATGGTAGGATATATAGTAATTGTTATTAAGATATGTCGGTGTCTATTTAAGGTTAAATGCATGGAAGCAGCATACACATTCCCGGCTGTCACTTTTTCACATTTGTGATGTTTGTTCACCCTTTTTTTGTCCTGTAATGTCACCTCCCTTTATTTCTCCAGGCATATCCAACACATCAGTCGGCTGCCTACAGCAAGTTCATTAGGAGACGTCTTTTGACAGGAATAGCAGTTCTTGACCGAAAGCTATGAAAGCTGTTAGATTATCAACAGAAGGACAGCCTTGTGGGGCAAATGCTGAGATAACAACAGCCACTAAGTTTTATATAATACTATCCAAGATATTCTTAAAAGGATTATTAATACTTCATCACCTTCAGCGCTTTTTGATACAGTGATTTTATGGGATTTAGAAACCATACTTTGAATACACATCTTTCATTTTGCAATATTCATTCTGGGGCCCTGTCTTTTCTGGATTTGCAAGTTAATCACAAATGAAATACATGATTGTTCTAAACATCCTTGGGTGCCAGTTGCAAAGAACTTGTGAAGACCTAAAACCAGTGTTTCTCCACCTCAGCAACTTTTAAGGCATGTGGACTTCAACTCCCAGAATTCCCCAGTCAGTCAGCCTGTTGGTTGAAGTCTGCACACTTTACAGTTGTTAAAGTTGAAAGAAAAAATGATATAAATACTCACGTTCATGGTTTCCCCCCCTCCTTTGTCTTAAAATAATAATAACTTTTATTCTTTATTATTTTATTTTATTTACTATTTTATTAACAATAATTATTTTATTTGAAAGATTGGGAGGTCTTTGATAAAGTGTTAGATGTTGTATTTCTTCTTTAAAAAAAAATCTTCCTGTGAGTTTATGGGGGATGTAGTGGGTTGAATAGGATTGAATTGGGTGAATTGTATAGGGTCAATTAGATTTATAGCATGAATCTAATTGACCCTACACAAGGGAGGCGGAAGGTCTGATCTGAATGTCAGAAGCTGACATCATAATTTGATGTCAGCTTCTTTTATACTCGATTTGCAACATGGTATACAAGTCCTTACTGAGCAGAGTTTGTGTGGTTAGTGAACTTTTATTTGGAATTCCAAGTAGCCCGATGGTTTTATGAGTCCCAATGAGTAATCCTGTGGTTTTATGAGTCCCAGCCCTCTCCTTTCTCTCTCTCTTTTTAGCACACTTAGAGTCAAAGATGGCCAAAAATCTGGAGAGAATGGAGGTCCATTGTCTGGATGGAGAAATCCTGCTGAAATCCTTTGAGATTTTTTATAGTCTTGCCAGATGCTGGGCTAAATTACCCTACATTACTGTTGATTTACACACTGTATCTTTAAACCTTTTATCTCTCCAGGCACATCTTCACTGTTTCTGTTTTTCTAACCTCATGAGTTTGGAATATCAGCTATTTAATCAGATGTGAATGTGACTTTCTCGTATCTGGATATAATAGCTTCTTGAGCTCCCTTTCATCCACATTGGCTTTAACTCTTTTGTATCCTTCTTTCAAATGTTATCATAGTGTAGTGATGTCCAGTGTATATTTTGTCATTGTGAGGAAATCTTTGCAGCTAAAAATGGCTCTGAATGATAGAAAAGACAGAAGCAAGAAGCAAAAGCAATTAAACAGAAATCTTGTTTTAAACTCTACCTTGTCGATAATTGGACATCTCTTATTGTTATGTTTAAATTGCATAGTGGTTGAAACAGACATGGCTCTTTCCTGCCAAAGTAACTTTATTTAGGAAGTGTTGACTCCTTCCCTCTCTCCTTCTAAGGCTAGGATTCCCACCTGAAACAAAAACTTCTTTGGATGAAGCTAGTTTACCTCCCACCCATGCTCTTCCCTTTCCGTTCGTTATCAGGGAGGCACGATAGGTACAAGGGAACTTCCACCCTCTCCCCTTCCTTCTTCTAACAGGTGCCTCAGACCATTTGGCTCCAGCACCTCCCCCCCCCCATACTGTGGCTTCTGGCTGCTGGCATTGGCAGTTAGCCGATTGGCTGCCAGCTAACTGTCCTGGGGGGCCAAAAACCTGTTTCGGTGAATGGGCCTTGTCGAAGGGCCTGAGACGGAGGGGCCATGGCCCATTGGCCAAGGTGAACACCTAGGGGCGGGCTAGTCGAAGAGAAAAATTAGAGGTTAATGCATGGAGGCGGGACCCTGGTAGAGAAGGAGGCGTGGGTAGGAGCCTAAAATTTCTAGGCCCTTGACTAAGCATAGAGGTGGCAAGGCCATTTATTGCTTCATAAAGGTAACACCGAGGAATGATTTGCAGGTAGGAAAAAACTACAGGGCTTTACTTAAATTTAACATTTTCCGCTGGATTATTTTAGCTGCAAATTGTGAGCTTAGGCACTTGTGTCTGAGGAAATGGATCGCATTGTCCTGAAATTATTGTGGCAAATTTTGCACAGATGGAATTCAGCCATGCTTTCAAGTCCCAGTGATGCCAAAGTAAGAATTATGCACATACATACCCCTCTCCCATTGAAATAAATAAGACTAATTAAAGGCTGTTCTAAACATTCCTCTCTCCTGAGATGGGTTTTTAACTGGTGGAAGAAAGGCATTCTGGGATGCAATCAAATGTACTCATTCTTTATTTATTTATGCCATTCAATCACGCAAAGCTAAGTGGCTTAAAAAAGCCGTATAATAATCAACATGAACCAAATGCATATAAATATAAAATACCTATATAAAAATATGAAATGCTGTTTCTCTTTTAAAAAATTCAACTCAGTAATTTTGATATCTTAAGATTTCACTTTGTACATTGGAATTTGTTCTCATTATTAAGTGATCCTTTATGTGTACTGATTTCAGTGGAAGGAACATGATGGAAATCAGCGGGATAAGATGTAACAATATTTTCCTAACTTATGTCCCAAATACTCATGACATTTCTCCACCCATAAATTTCAAGCTTCTTACTTGATTTTTTAATAATAGCATACTCTCTTGGAACATTTTTTTCTAATTAATTTGTTTTCTTATTTGACTTTCTTATAATAGCATACTCTCGTGGAGCATTTTTTCCTAATTAATTTGTTTTCTGTTTTGTTCCACCCCAAAGTTAAATACTTCTAAATCCTCCTCATTTTCATGGGAATGCTTTATAAACCACACTTAAAGATTTGCAGGGTACTCGGTAGGATTTTTAAACAGCTTTCTTGGTTTGTAATTTGTGCTTTGAGTCTGTCATTGTTACAAAGGACAATAAAAGGGCTATGCTGTATCTTTGAGATCTCCCTAGATAGAAGGATGGAAATACTTCAAAGCAATTTTAGAATGATAAACAACTTAATTCCAAAGTGAGTTTGAGTCAGAAGATGTCTACATTGATTAAAAATAAATATTTACACGGTTAGACTTTTAACTATTATCATAGTCATTTAGATATTATTTTTAAATATCCACTAAAGCATTTAGGTTTTATTTTTAAATGCCTCTGAATATCTAGTAAAGTACACACATAGCAATGATTAACAGTTTGTTACTGCACTCCATTCTGTTGCATTGTAGACCAAGGAAGTAAAAACAAAGATATTGTTGGAATTGTGCTAAGTCTTTGAAAAGTAATCAGTCAAAGCCAAGAAAATCAGCTTTGGATACAGCACTAAATGGGAGGCATTTTGCTTACCTATCTGCCATGCTATTTGCAAAATACAAAGAGAAAAAAAATGCAAGTTTGATATAGTGGTTAATGCACCAGGTGACCGTGAGTTCTAATCCTGGTTTGAAAGTCACCTGGGTGACAGTTGATCTCTCTCAACCCAATTCTCCTCACAGGATTGTTTTGTGGAAAATATGACAAAGAAGTATAGGTATGTTTGGTGCTTTGAATTATTTATAAAAATAATACAGGCAGGATGAAAAAGTCTAAAAAAGCCCCTCTAGAATATCATATCCCTTACACTGTCCAATTAGCCAAAAAGCTCTTTATAAAAAGCATGTTCCACATGAGCCTTAAATGGGATGCACTGATTATTATTAACCTCATAAATTAAAACTCATTGGATGGTTGGAGTATTATTTAGGAAAAAGGACTGTATGCAGCCCTGTTTAATCAATCCCATTTGTGGAAAAGGATCATGGAAAAGAAGAAGAGAAAAATTATTTATTTACTTAAGGCACAGTTAACATATGATGTTCATCATTAACACAGCAAGTGAGGAAATTGATCTATAGGATAATCTACAAATTATTGCCCCCCCCATAAGAGTTGGTATCCACACTGTAACCAGATTATGTAGCATTATTTATTTTGTGAATTAGTTCCTGGATTAAGAGTCTTCATACAATTATTTGCCAAATCTTATAGGGTTATTACAGCTAAGTGCTAACCACAGGATTCCCACCTCATGCTAACTTCTACAACTAAATGCAGAAAGACACAAAACTAAAATGAAATCAACTAGACTATATTATTATTTAGCACAAAGTATGAGCTTCAGGGCAATGATTAGAAAATCATAGAAAATCATTAGAGACAAGTTATTGAGAAATGAGAATTTTAGAAATAGAAAAACATGACCTGAGATTTGGATGGCATGATTTTTTTTACGGTACAATAAGGTTAAGGGTAATGTGGATTTTAAAATATAATTATGTTAGCAGTACCATGCTGATAATATGGAATAGATACAAACCCAGTCCGTGCCTGTAAACACTTTTGTGGATTTCAGCACAAGAAGCATTTTATAGAAAAGAAATAGCAGGGAAAGAGAAATGAATGTTATATTGAGAGTTCTTAGAATAAGAACATGGAAAATATAAGATGAAGTCAAAAGAGCAATTGTTCACAGAGGGATTTAGTTTCCAATGGTTTCATATGTAATTGGGAGAAAGATTTAAAGAGCCAAAAGGACATTTGCAATTGAACACATAAGACAGAATTTGAAACTGAATTATGTGCAAATGATGTCCATGTAATTGCTAAACCATATAACCTTTTATTGAAATTTGAAATGAAAGAAGGAAAGTTAAAGAGTAAATGACAAAAAGACTAACAACTTTGGTTATAATATACAGATGGATCAATGGGAATATATATGGTTACAAGAACTGAAGTTCACATGTTACAATTTAAAATACAGTACATTTTTTATAAGATCATATACAATTGATTATGTGACACCAGAAAAACTTTCTGTATAAAGGTACTTAAAATTTATGTTGGAAATGTGGAAATATGAAGGACTATTTTATCATGCTTGATGGTCTTGCAAAAAAATAACAGGAAAGTTGCAGTTCAAATGCACACAATACTTTTCGGTTGGGACTAATGATAGACAACTAGAAAAGACTTATGTGGAAGATTGTTTTTTTAACATGGTAATGGCAGCAAGATTGTTATATGTACAAAGATGGAAGCAGTCTGAAATACCCACAACAAAGGAGTGGTTGGTGAAGATAACTGAATTTGCAGAGATAATAAAATTGACTTGCTTAATTAGAGAAAAAAGGCAGCACTATATTGGGTAGCACCTGGAAACCCTTATGGACTTTTTGCTGAAGCTGGAAAAAATGAACCTGTGATTTATGATTTTGATTATTAGAAAGGGTAGAATATAGAAAGAATGAAGACACAATATAGCTATATATGGGAAAAGGCTAAAATATAGCATCTTTACAGAATTTATAACTGCTATAAAAACATTGGAAGCCCTTTCTTTATAGAAATACTTTTCTTTTTCTTCTCTTATTTTTTACATTACTTTTTAAAATGTATTGTTTTTTAATTTGTAAAATCTCTTAATAATTTTTTTTTAAAAAACTTGAAGACAAAAACTGGAGATAGGTGTCCTTGGGCTCTAAGCATAATATCATTGTGGCATTGTGTTGAGTGGCAACAGAATTAATTGGCTTGCCTTAATAAAATGATGTGTAATACATTTATTGCCTAGTGCAGAGGTCAGCAACCTGCTGCTCTGGAGCCACATGTGGCTCTTTCATCCCTCTGCTATGGCTCCCTGTCACTGGTTGGCTCCACAATTGATAGGGCTTTTGGTTAGGGCAGGTAAAGGAAAAAGGATGTCATGC
>JANHFT010010180.1:6581-20234 GCA_032467955.1 Pseudoxenodon macrops | reverse complement strand
CTTCTCTCTATCAGCTGTGCTGTAGCAGCTTTTCCCCCCAGTCCTAATCAGGGGATAAAATAATGTGCTGAAGCTGAACAGACTAATGATGCTAGCCAGATGAATACCTGGTAGGCAGATTTCCCCCCTATTTTCCTCCCCAAAAACTAGGGTGCGTCTTGTACTCAGGTGCGTCTTATACTCCGAAAAATACGGTATATTAAGCAATGGAAGCCATTCAGTTTCAGGGTTTTTCCTCATTGCTTTTAAGGTAATCTTTATTATATTATATTATATATATTTATTTTAACGAATAGAATAAAATTGTAGATACAAATAATAGACTGGATTGCATAACATAACTTCAGACTTAATAATCATTGAAGGGGGAAAAAAGCACTGAACAAAGGTCCTAAATTTGGATAACTTCGATTTCACTCATACATATCCAAAAAAACTTGAGTTTCAGTGGTCTTCACACACCATGGAGTTCTCAGAAAACTATACTTGCATGAAATGTGCTATCCCATTTGCTGATGGCTCTCCTACCTCTGCTTCACCTGAATTCCCTCTTAAGGGAACTGCTGACAGAACCTATCAGATTTTATGTACCTTGAGCTGCTCTTAGTGCTGCCATAAGGAGAGAAATTCTACTTTAACCCCGATACAGTGAAAGATAATGTAAGGCTGTCTTACTTGTGAGCTGAGAACGAGATAAAAGCAATATCATACGGCCATAGACGAGAAAAAAAAATATTGCCAGAGCATAAAAATCTTGCCATAGTTAGGGGCACCATGAAAATGCAGAAGAACCACTAGTTTTGATGTTTTCCCTTAAGCGTTGCTAATCTCCAGGTATGTCAGAGCACAATATGCAACTGTTTTTCAAAAGAAGCTCAACATCAGGATGAAAGAAAACCAGTTCTTGCTAAAGGCAAGGCTGAATAGCTAAGAGCACTGTCAACTCAGTAACAATACCTTTGGCTTTTTGGCAATTCCAGTTGTTCAGAATACCCATTACTAATAGGAGAGCTTTGATTATTTCAAGTAAGCACCAGCAATGCTGAACACCAGTTAGGGGTCAGAATATTCTTCAACTGGTTTTCTTTAGCTAAGGCAGCCTCTACAAGACCTCCAAGGTCCCTTCCAGCTATACGATTCTATAGCTTCTTCCCACAGGTTCTATTTCATTGCCCCTGATCAGCTGTTTGCTTGTAACAAATTATTGCCGAATTCTGAAATACATTTTACCAACTCCTGAAGCTTTTTTTTTAACATTTAAAAAAAGCAATCTCATTCAATCTAATGAAAAGAAATGGGAATTTGATGAAATGGACTGATAATAGGATTTGTCTTGCACTTGCTTTACTTGCAGGGAGGTCAAGGGATAGGTTGGGGGTGGGGTCTTATCTTTAATTGTACAATTATTTCTTGAAGCCTCTCTAGTTTCCCTTGGGTCAATCAATTTACAAGGGAAAATTTCTGGAGGGAACTTCTATACTGCGTTATTAGATGAGGAAACAACAGCCATTAGGAAGATGGAAGAGTGATGAAGAGATATATAACAGATGACAGTAACAATCTCTATCTCTTTGCAACTTTAAGTAAGGTTACAAATACCCACTAAGACATTCTAAAACACCACAACAATAAGACCGAGGTACAAACTTTTGGGAAATTGGAGGGAAGCATTAAATCTTTAAAAAATCCCTTTATTTTGGTCAGACAGCTTCTGTTTAAATGAATTCAAAACGTGTTCTCTCTCTCACACACTTTTTTGTTAGTTTTTTATTTTAAAAAACTTAATAGACTAATAGTCAAGAGAGAAAACAGAAAAAAGTCAATATAGAAAAAGCAGATAATGGTGCAATAAAATAAAAAATATAGAAAGAAACAAAACACAAAAAAAGAATGACTTTCGACTTTCCGAAGCATCTGTTGTATTATGAAATAATTGTTGCCTTTAATGTTTAAGTAAAGTCTGATACCTGTAATTTCCTTATCAATATGAGAGTGCAAATTAAAGCATATTCTGTATGCTGTAGTATGCAAGGATCCCCTCAGAGGACTAAGTATTGGACAGGGGTGGGCTACTGGGGGTTGGCAGGGGTTCGGGAGAACCTCTAGCTAAGATTCTGTGCAGTTCGGAAAACCCCCCAATCCAGGGGTGGGTTCTACTTACCAGAGGTGGGTTCTGAATTTTCTTACTACTGGTTTGCTTAGGGTCGCGCCTCGAGCATGTGCACAAAGTGTGTGTGTGCGCACCAGTCAAAAACTAGCTTCTGCACATGCGCAGAAGCAAAATCCAAGATGGCGGTGCCCATGGAGCCAATGACAGAACCGGTTACTACCTACTCTATAGAACCGGATAGAACCGGTAGGAACCCACCTCTGCTACTTACCTTCCCTACCAGTTCAGAGTCACGCTGGAACTGCACTTGTACATGCCCTCCTCACTTCCAGGTGAAAATCCTCTGTTCATGCACAGAAGCAGGCTTTGCACATGCACTGAGGGTTGTTTTCGGCCGATTAGAGGACGGACCACCGATTTTGAGCCAGAGGACTGGTCCAGCTGGCTGTCGCTGCTGGTTCGGTGATCAGGGTAAATCCCCGCTACCAGTTCTAGCGAACTGGTCCTAATCAGCAGGACCCCACCTCTGCCCAAATCCCACTCCTGGCTGGCCCCACCCACCCTCCCCTCCCAGGAGTCCCCCGCAGCCCATATTGGATGCAGGGCATGCACAGAGGCTCAGGGAGGGTGAAAAATGGGCCTACCCAAAGTTTGGGAAGGCTGGAAACGGCCCTCCAGAGGGCCTCCAGAGCTTGGGGAGGCTGTTTTGCCCTATGGGAGGCTTGAGGAAAGCCTCTGGAGCCAGGGGAGGGCAAAAACACCTCCCCTGTCATGATGCGGGAGGCTGACTAGGCCATGCCACCATGGCCACGCCCACGCAGCAACTGGGCAGAGAATCCCTTGCTAAAATTTTTGAAGCCCACCCCTGGGTATGGGCTGTGGAAGGAAATAGATACCTAGTTTTCCTAGCGGCATCCGCCTGCATTACAGCCTGACCAAAAATGTCATTCAGATACAATTCAGTTTCCTCATACGTACTTTTATATAAGACTTCTGGCAAACTACAAGACTGTTATTAAACCTATCTTTAACATTAAAAAAAAAATGCTGGACTGTAGAAAAACAAAGATTTAAACTGAGAAAAAGTATTGCTGATTCTGCCTCAAATGTGTGAATTAAACATTTTCTGCTTTTCTGCTGATAAGAGGTTGTGCAGAGTTGTGTTTTCTATTGATTTCATTACTTTGAAAGGGCGTGATACAATTTTGCCTACTCCATGGAAATCTTCCAGATGGCTATTCCCTTGCATTCCCTTTGTATCCATTTTAGTTGACTCATTGGAGGTGAGGGTGAAATCGACTGTTTCTGTCAGTTTCCCCTTTTAGTCCAAATGATAGGAAAACCTGGTAAATCTGACCATTGGTGTTCTTAGAAGACCAACAGGCCTCTTTCCAAAAATAGCCCAACTTACATGTAGGAGGCAGGGACTTGTTACTTCACACTTGGCCCAATTTAATTCAATTGGGGATTTATTAATATACTCTAATTTTAATGTTGAAAGAAAGATTCCACTGAAGCTTGATACCCTCCAGATCTACTATTGTCAACAGCTTTTATGCTGGATAGGAATTGTATATATTTGAATAAGTCTTTACCTTATTCATGCAATCCTCGATTGATCTTACGTTGCTACCTGTTAAATATAACAATATCTTGCTTTCTTCTTTTGTAATTCAACTATCTTGGAAGAAACAGCCATTGGGAGGGGGGGGGAGCGAGGGACCCACCCGCTCATTTTCCAATTTGTCAAGAAAGCACAGTCAGGCAAGGGAGGTTACCAACCCCATCTCTGCTGATTTTGCTAGCAGGCCCTCTTTCTTCCAACAATACCTATAAAGACAGAGGCTCCAGATGAGATAAAACAGTATGTGGATAACATCTCACTTCTGTTTAATCTCAGCCTTAGAGAGTTCATAAATAAAGCAAGTGCTGGCAGAGAGATCTCATTGGCTGCATAAGCTCACAGCTTTTGTTGGCCTTGTCAGTCCTTCCTTGTCCCCAGAGGATGACAAGAAATGGTGACTTGCTAATCAAACTATACGTCTGCTTCAGTCTAGCCTCAGAGAGAAAACACAGCGCTCATTCCCCGTGATACTTGCACGAATTATTTTATTCTTATTTGGCAGAGTAACAGCATTTGAGGCCTCTGGATGCAATAAAGCTCTCAGGCTTTTTCCCATTAATTTCTCGCATCCCTTGCTAAATTCTTGAAAGTCAACGAAGAGGAGCGCTTGCTGCTTCTCAGCCAACAGAGAGAGCTGCTGAGCAAGAATCCTCTGAAGAGGTTGTTGCTATGCTTGTTCTCTCACTTGTAGGTTCTTTGTGAAAGGACAGGACTAGCAGAAATTCCAACTTTTTTCTAGCTAATGGATACACTTACAATATTGAAATTGGAATACAGGAGTGTCAGGTTTGTCACGTGCTGGCCACCCCCACCCCCAGTTAAGTGAAGGAGAAGAAAGTCACGATATGTGACGAAGTGAGTTTGACACCCGTTGAATAGAATGCTGAAATTAGCTTGCAGGGAGCCTTGCAGCAAGGTCACTGACATTATGTTGTAAACATTATGTTAGGCAATAACTGCTGTTTTTCCTTGGATGTTCTCAAAGCTTTTGCTCATCTGTGTTTATCCCACACAGGTTTGTCATTTTGAAACATAGCAGTAAATGTTGGCTATCAATGATTTATAAGCTTTTGGGGTCTCATTTGGGGCTCAGAAGTTTTCTTAGAAATAAGGAGGATAGTAAAGACTGCTAAGAGGATTGGTGTGGTGGCTGAAAGATGGAGCTCTTGCCTCACAATCAGGAGGCTGTGAGTTTGATCCTAGGTAGAGGCAGATATTTTTCTCTCTGGGCACAATGAGAATATACAGGATCTGCTGAACAAAACTCAGCATTGGCTACAAGAAGGGCATCTGACCAGTACACTTTGCTAGCTCTATTCAGTTGCCCAGACTCCGCCTCGCAAGGGATTATGGGTTCTTTACAAAAGAATATAGAACAACAGAGTTTGAAGGGACTTTGGAGGTCTTCTAGTCCAACCTCCTGCTTAGGCAGGAAACCCTACACCACTTCAGATAAATGGTTATCTAACATCTTCTTAAAGACTTCCAGTGTTGGAGCAATCACAACTTCTGGAGGAAAGCTGTTCCACTGATTAATTGTTCTAACTGTCAGGAAATTTCTCCTTGGTTCTGAGTTGTTTCTCTCCTTGAGAAGCATAAAAGGGATGTGTGGTGATGTTGGGAATTTTAGTTATAGAACCGATGTTGCGTGAGGAAAGTTTTGTTCAGGTCCTCTGCCCCCAGTTAAAGAAGGAATCAATAGGTGACTGGGAAAATTTTCTACCCCTTATTTTGGAGAAAACCAGAATAGACAACATGATTGATGGAATCCCAATCTTTTTTGTTCCTTTGATTGAGGATGAAAGAAATGTGTGGCAGGATCTTTGTCAAATTCACCCAATTAAAAGCCAAACCAAATCAGAGACAGGCCCATTATTATGCATATCCATCAATTATCATTATTTTAAAAAAAAAACAGGCCCAATTTCTCATTCTTTCACCAGTAACCTGAAAAAAAGTGATCACTGTTTTGCTGTTTTATCAAAGAAAAAAAACTTGAACATTTCATTGTTTCACTGTAGAACTTGTAACAACAAAACAAACATGCAATGCCAAATCCTGGCTTATTATTTTTTCTGATAAAGGAGCCCAGTAAGAGATTATGCTCTTTGTGTCTTAGATGCTGTTTTTTTAGAGAAGACTATCTATGGCTAGAAAGTGCTTCAAATTTAGAACCACAGTGCATCTAAATAAGCCTTATAAACGGATGTGTCCCATTTTCAAGTACTCTTGACTTAGGACTGCTTAATGACACTTTAAAATAGCTGAAAGTCTAGTTTCAATGACATCCACATGGCTACTGTGTGACGAGTCTAAGTCAATCAAGGTCAGCTTTTTTTTTTTAATGCTCTGAAATGTCTTCTCATCACAATTCTTCCAAGGCTTTTCCACTTGGAAAAACAGTTAGACCACAGCTATGGAACCTGCCTTGAAACATCACATGACAATTTAAACAGCAAAATGTTCTTAGAACTTTGCCACTTCAAGTGATCTCAAATGATCTCAGGGAATCTCATTAAACATACTTTTCACTACTCTGCTTTATGGCAACGGAGAACTTTACCACCCTGGCATGCATAAATGTGTAGTGTATGTAGAGAGCTATTCACAGATGCCCTGTAATTTCTAAGTTGCTATTCTGCTCCACAGCAGGGTCTCCATCAATGTACGATGAAAGATTTCTACAAAGATCATACAAAGATGTGATCTTTCAGAAGTTGTTGGATTGTAGCCTTCATTATTGGCTTTGCTGGTGACGATTGAAAGAAGTTGGTTTGTTAATATCTGAAGGGGTGAAGATTCTTCACCGCTACTTTACAAGATTCTTCAGACAAGCTGTGGAGGCCACCAGTCAGGATGAATACATATCTAGTCTTTGAGGTATGAAGATTATTTTAGGACTGTTCTAAATCACAACAGTCACAGAATAGGTGCTTTATGGGCCCTTAAAACATGCCCAGTACTTTTAAATGTCCGCACTGCCCTTGGTAAAAAACAACAACATCTATTTAGATGAATACCGGTAAGTTCATTTAACAACCGCAATGTTTGCTTAGTGACCACCAAGAAAAAGGCAGGACAATTACTTCTGATCATGTGGATGCTTTGACTTACAACCCTAATGGCATATGACTGGATTTCTGATCACAGTTATGGTCATAAGTCAAGGACGATCTGTAAAAGGTAAGATTCTTATAGGTGAGATATTGGAAAATTTAAGGTAAACATGAAAATAACAAAACCTAGCAAGACAACACAGCTGCCAGGATTGATTTTTTGGGTGGATAATCCAGTAATGCAAGGATGACTGGGAACTAATATTCTAATTAACTGGGTTACGCTATCTGTCTGGGCTGCAAAAATTGAGATTACCAGTAGATGGCAAAATAGAGGTCCACTAAATTCTTGCTGCCATCTTCTGATCCCCTGGACTTTTACAGTTTAGATTTGAGAGACCTTGTTCAGTCTAATCTAATGCAACAGAGTTGGTTAAAAACCAAATACTTTAGCTGAATTACTTAAGACAGTTTTGATAAAGAGCTTGCATTTAACCCTTCTTTCCTTAACCATGGCTCTCTAAATATCTCACTATTGGCCAAGTTCACCCAAGACATAAACTATACTCTACAAATGGCAGTTTCATGCATTTCACAATGGTAAGGTACATTGAAGAATGGCTCTTTGAATAAACCACAGTTAAAACACACTAGGTTATAATATAAAAAATATATAAAAGGTTAATCATGGTTTACAAACCAAAATGCTCTCATTCATACAGCTGGCTAAGCCAAAGCCCAACAAACCACACTATAGCTAAGCATAATGCATAAAGTCAATCACTGCATCATCAACATTGTGCCTTATAATGTAAGACAAAATGAAGTTTCAAGCTCATGTCCAATTAATTTAAAAAGGCTATTTTCCAGGCTTTATTGTTAAAAAAAACATCAGAGATAAGATTACTTAAAAGACTGAGACAATAAAGTGGCATGCTTGATTGTCCTCATTGTACCACCCAGAATTGTGCCCATGAGCCTTTTCCTACTCTCTAGTTGAAGAGTTATCCATCTTTTTTGAGTTGGCAGAACACTCTACCAGCGTTATAATTGCTGTCCCCATTGCCAATCCCTGCTTGCTTCTATTCCCAGGCTCTGCAGGCACCCTGACTTCCTTCCAAAACAATAGATAACAATGATTTTTTTAAAAACTCAAGGCCATCCTTGGACTTCACTGGAGTAAAGGAGAAAATCACCCCTTCTGTTTTTGCTTCATATGTCTGTGCAACATACCAGATTTGAAGGGAAAATTCTGAGTGTGCCTAGGGACACACATCATTTTTTCTCAATACTTCCTTAAATCAAACATGTCCTTTCCCAGAGCTGTGTCAAGCTGTGAAAGCCCTGAAAAAGATGCAAAAGGAAGACCCCTCCACACCCACTGAACCTCCTTTTCTTCAGGTTCTGCATGAACGCCTGTATAAGGGAGTGCTCGTCTATCTAGATGACATCCTCATATACACCCGGACGATGGAGGAACATATCCACCTGGTTAACTGATAACCCACAGATGATTTAAGTGTATCCCATTCATGGGTTGGGGAGGAGATGAAGGCAAGCTCAGGAGCCTATGGCCGAAAGATGTTTGTACCATTGTGAATTGCCATTGGGGAATGGCCCTAAGTGGAATCATTTAGGGTGGAAGTCTTACAAGGGGCAGCCTTAAAACTGTTCTGCATCATGTGAATCATAGATCCCTGGACCAGGTGTGTTGAGCAGGGGGGGGTGTTCTGTGGTGTGGCCCCACATGAAAATCAAGTGCAAATCACCATTCACACAGTGGTGTTGCCCTTTTGACTTTTTTTTTTTGCATCCTTGCCTTTTGTATGCCTGTGTCCTGGACTGAGCAACTCTGGGTTAGAATTCTTTCTTAGGGCCAAGCTATTTACGTGAATTCATAATATTCACACTAGTTGCTGGGAAGAGTATGCTATGTAAATGACAAGTAAGCCTGATTAATGCTAACACTGCAAAGGTCAACATGGAAGGGAATTTTTACTTTCTTAGGCAGGTGCAAATTTCTCTTGACATTCAGGTTGCAGATTTGGAGAGATTATTTTTGTTGGGAGTGTAGCGGGGGAAGAGAAATAACTGTCTGTTCATTTAAATCTTGATATGCTTTGTTTCAGGTCTATATTAGCATACCAAGATATTTCACACTTTTTTATTAAAAAATTATTATAAAACAAAATTGAAAATAAGACTAGAATACACAATCGTAATAAACTTAAAAGTTTTTAGTGAAAAATATAGCATGGAAAATTAGCAGCCAACCATTTTAAATTACAATTTCAAAGTAGAAGCAGAATAGAAGTAAATTACCAACAAGCCCCCCCATCCCCACTCCTAACCTGAAAACTAAATCTTCAGGACTTCTTTAAAAGCAATCTACAAATCTACAAGTGGGTCAGGCAAATTTCAACCCAAAACATTTTGTAATGATGAGTCATCTCAAAAGAGGCTCTGCTTCTTTTGCTCATCAGCCTGATGAACTTTCTGGGGCTATTTGGAAGGTCTCTACAGGGAAATTGTTAAATTCCTCCTTACCCCATAACAAACAAACACATAAAACCCTTTGTAAATTAATTACTTTTATATAATTGACTTTCTAATTTGGTTTTTACTCAGGAAAAGGAGAGTTGTGGATATTATACCCTTTCCTGATCATCCGTTTGTTACTATCCCCTTTCCTTTTTTTAAACCGCTATCCCAAAAGCTCTTTTGTTGCTTAGAGATTTCTTATGAGCTTAACTTCCTTTTTTCTATTAGCTTTTCTACCTTTTTTTTCCTGTAGGTAATAGCTACTTGCTGGCACACTCACTTGCTGATTTCCTCCTTTGTCTTATTTCCTACACATGTCAAAATGTCTGCAAGCATCCATAATAGTTTAAGCTTCTTTCCTTTTCTCCCAACCTATTGGAATGATCTGTGATTGCATTTAAAAGTGTCTTCTTTCTAAGAAGTTCCAATTCCACTTGTACTCTGTTTATTCTTAAGAATTCTGCCCTTGGATCTTTCTTACCGGTAGTATTTCTAACGTCACTGAAACCGGTTCTCCTGAAATGCATTTACCACTCCTTTCCACTTTTTTCTTCTGTAATATCTTGAATTTTAAGACTATGTGGTCACATCTTCCCAGAATATCTCCTGCTGTTTGCCAGCCAACAAGATAGCAAGTTGGATGCCTGCCACAATCCAGTATTATACAAACTCAAAACTTTAGGAAGAGCCTTTTTTACATATAGCTATAGAGAGAAAATGTAACATAGTCAAAGATTTGGTACAGGGGTATAAGACCAAGAAATCAATAAATGAGAAAGGCAGTCTCTGAGAATTGGACACAACTGAACAGAAAAGAAAAAGATGGGATATGTAACATAGTCAAATATATGGCACAGATGAAGACAAGGAATCCAACGAAGGAAAAAAAAAAACACAACACACTGTGAGATGGGGTCCAGAGTTCAAAGCACAGGAAGTTAAACACAACAGAGCTAAGGCTTGAAAAGCTGTTCTCTGGGAGTGAGGCCAATAAATAAACCAAGCTGAGCCATCACCCAGATGCACAACTGGAACACTTTACTTATTAATAGCAATAGCACTTAGACTTATAGACCGCTTCACAGTGCTTTAACAGCTCTCTCTAAGCGGTTTACAGAGTCAGCATATTGCCCCCAACAATCTGGATCCTCATTTTACCTACCTCGGAAGGATGGAAGGCTGAGTCAACCTTGAGCCTGGTGAGATTTGAACTGCCAAACTGCAGCTAGCAGTCAGCTGAAGTAGCCTGCAGTGCTGCATTCAAACCACTGTGCCACCTTGTCTCTCTCTCTCTCTATTTTTATCAGAACTATCAAGTCTGACAAACAGTATGGACTTTAAAAAAACACAGCCATCCTTTTGTCTTTCTGTGCACAATATATTCAGAGAAATGCAACCGTTGGATATTGCTGGCATTATGCATCCAATAAAGCTTTTGTGTGTAGCGTTTCTTTTCGCAGCTCATAAATGCAAGAAATAATAATGGTGTTAAATCAAGCAGCATGCATCCAGAATCAAAGGACATCATGGTAAGCCAGGCGCATTTGAGCAAATCATAGTAGATAGTCAGGTCACATAAGACCACGTTATCAAGATGCAGGGAGTCTCACTTCACAGTAGGAAAAACATGTGCAGGCTCAGAAGCACTGCCCCTTTCTCAGTGTGGTTTGGACTGTTTCCAAGCTGATCCTGAGAAACACAGAATGACATCCTTCTCTTTTCTAGGCACTAAAGTTGTTGGCCTTTTATTTAATTTCTGACTTTGCTGAAACCTAATGAGAATATTTGGAAGGAATTTCTGAAACAAGGTAAATGATAGAACATAGGATCATAGGGGTCTTCTAGTCCAGCCTCCTGCTCAAGGCAAGAGACATGAGGCAAAATTATTCAGAGAAAAACTGCTCCCTTTCTCCTTTTCTAAAAAATAAAATAAACTATTTTTCCGCCTCAGGAAATGTCTGTACATTGTAGTGTTGTTTCAAACTGGCAAAGTTGGTTGTTTTAGATCAAGGCAATAGAACCACATTCCAGTAATAGAATAGAAAAAAGCCACTGACAATGTTTTAGATACAAATGGGATGGTGATTTGGGATGTCCTTTTAATTCCCTTCCCACGAAATCAAAGAAGAGATCCATTTTTTTTCCTCCCTGCACAGCGGTGAACTATTCAACAAACACTATTTTATTGCAGTTTAAAGGATTCACTTTTCAAAGGCACTTTACTGTATTTGGTTTGTAGTAATTTAAGAATAATGAGCTTAGTGAAGAAGCAAGGCTCAAAGGAAGCATATACACAGAGGTACAGCAAAGATGTGGCTATAGGACATAGTACAAAAACCCAAAAATCAAGAATGTTTCATCCCTTGTTTGTGTCTCAACATACATTTCAAGTGTCACTCAGAGGCCTTAGTAGGAACATTCCATAATAATTGCCGCATATGTCAACACCATTCTCAACATTTAATGGTTTTAAAAACTATATTTATTTCCATAATAATTCATGATGATGCTCTCCTGTCTAAGGACTTCTGAGAGGATCTGCAATCATGCCTTCTGTAGTTCTAAAACAGGGGTGTCAAACTCAAATTCGTTGAGGGCCACCTCAGGGTTGTGATTGACCTTGTGGGGCCGGGCGGTTGTGGCCAACTGGATGGATGTGACTTACTGGGTGGGCATGGCCAGCTTGACACCATTTCCCAAACTGTTGTCATGTTTCCTCTTCACAATGGGTAGACCAGACCAAAGCCACACTAACCAATGTTTCCTCTTCGCATTTGGTAGATCGGGCTGAAGCGACAAGAACCCAATGCTTCCTCTTCACATTGGGTAGACCGGGCTGAACTGATGCAGGCTGGCCCCTTACATTTTCCAGGACAGCCCTGCAGGCCGCATCTGACTACATTGTGGGCCACATCTGGCCCACAATCAAGACCGCATGGGCCTAGAGTTTGACACCCTTGATCAAAAATGTTACTGTGCCCGTGAGCCTCTCAGGAAATGATATTCTCTGTGTTGGTTTCCTCAATTTGAATTAGTGCAATCCAGACTGAATAGTTTCTAAGACTATGCAGGCTTGTTTAGTTTTAGGCCTAAATATTTAGTTTCCACTGCTTCCTGACTAGCTTCTGCTGTTAAAACAATTAGTATATTTTGGTCATAGAAAGTATTGCCCAATGTTGTTTTTTCCTTGACCAACTGATGGATGCCTGTCTCAGCAAAAGCCAATAGTGGCTGAAAGATTCTCTGACGGGTTTGACACCAACCCTAATTGCTCATTTAATTTAATTGCACCCTGAAGTCAGAGGCGGAAAAGGTTTGGTGCATGGTTGCCTTTCAATAACGCACAACTCTATTTATTGCATTCCAATCATTTTGAATTGCTGCAAATAATATTCTGCATAAATTCTAGTGCTAGCCACAATGTCTTTCCAAAGACACATCTATATTATTGGTTATCTCACTGAGGTAAGCATAGAGCATAGGGATGTTCACTGCTTTAGCTCCCTTCGTGCACAAACTAATATTGCTTCTATTTGTGCTTTTGATTTGGAAGATAACTTTCATTAACTTCTCTCAATCTATGCCTTTCCAGAGAGTAGACTATGTTGCCCAGATCCTAGATCCTTTGACTCAGTATCTTGGTTTAGTGCTTTCCTGCTGTCAGTGTTACTTCCTCAGCAATATTACCAGGTCATCAGTATATAAGTTGATATCAAAAGCCATCTGTTATCTAGTTCTTTGTATATGAGCAAAGTGCAAAATCAAGCACTTTGTTTAATGTTGTGTTCCATGCTCAGCATCATGTTCGAAATCCCTTATGCTCTTTTGTATTTTGGCGTTTTATTTTTCAGTCCTAATGATTGTTTCCTCTAAATGTCTTATTTAAATTCTTCATACTGGGGTGCCATATTCACATCCACTTGCATTCCTTTGTATGTTGCAATGCTCAACAACAATCTGTTTATTTAGGTGCTTCATTACTAGGGCACAGATTTTATTGTAGTTTTCACTCGTATATTTGCAAATAGCATTTTGTAACTGGTTAGACTTTAGACCTGATTAGCAGCAAGTCAGTTCTGAATGTTCACTTACATTCTCTGTCATGTGGTAGGAGAAACAACAACCAGGTTTTCGTTATGTGTAGACTTCATATTTGCTGCTATTTTTCTTCTTTGTTGGTTTGCCCTTCTGATCAACACATTATATATTTCAATTTACTGGCGTTTGTTTCAGAGGTGGGTTCTGAATCTTCTTACCACTGGTTTGCTCAGGGTCATGCCTCAAGTGTGCGCACGCACGGCAATAAAAAAAATAGCTTCTGC
>JANHFT010010178.1:206325-221437 GCA_032467955.1 Pseudoxenodon macrops | reverse complement strand
CTTCCTTCCTTCCTTCCATCCATCCATCCATCCATCCATCCATATAAATGCAATAAATATGCTTTTTAAGGAAGAGTACTCTATAAATCAAAAACTAAGGACTCTACACCAGTAGTGGGTTGTAAATCTCGTCGCTAGCTCCCGCGATGCTTCTGAGCATGCGCAGAAGGGTCCAGCGCAGGTGGGTGGAGCATCCCACCGCCGTTACCGGTTCGCCGATCTGGGCCGATCCAATAGCAACCCACCGCTGCTCTACCCAGTGTCTGGGGTTGACCAGGTGCGTGGCATGCTTTTGGAACATTCCAGAGCTTCTTTTTCTTTTTCTTTTCATGTCGGAAGCACCGAAGTGCTTTCGTGGTAAAAGGATTTGCCAGCAACATCACTGTTGCCAGGGGGAACACCCAGTTGGGGGCTCCTTTTGCATCGCTGTGAGGTTGCCCACTGAAATGGTACCCATTTATCTCATTGCGGTCGCCCGCTTTCGAACTGCTGGGTTGCCAGGAGCTGAAGCGCGTGACGGGAGCTCAGCCCGTCCCATGGCAGCAGCGGATCTCGAACGTGAGCCTGGTGATCATCAACCCGGCAGTCTAACCTCGTGAGCCAAAAAATAAATTCCACAGCTAAGACTTTGAGAGCCAGACCTCCTTTCTCTTTCAGTGTCTTTTAGCATTTCTTCTTAACCGCCATACCAAATCTGTGCTAACAACACTTCTGAATGACGTCTGTGATATTTCTTACTCCTTTGTGAACGTGTGATCCTTAGGAATGTCCCCAAATGGCAGGATTACGGTTTAGGGTTTGCTAGCTTCGCATTTTCTAGGTACTTAAGGCAGTAGATTTCATAATCTTAAATGAAGCTGCAAACCCCAAAATTGACTTTACTAGAGGAGAAAACCATCAGACATGTGGCCTTCAGGACTAAATACGATGGTCAATCTATCTATTGATGACCCAGGAGAGACCCTGGAGGTCCTTCTTAAACCCTGGAGGTTAGATGGGGCCTCTCTGAAAGAAAGGGGTGTGCTTCTACTTTCTTCTAGCAGGCCCCCTTTTGCAGAACGTTTGAATTTTATAATTCAAACCATTTTATAAGGCCTTGGTAAGGCCACACTTTGACTCTGCATTCAGTTTTTGTCGCCACGATGTAAAAAGGACATTGAGACTCTAGAAAGAGTGCAGAGAAGAGCAACAAAGATGATTAGGGGACTGGCGACTAAAGCATATGAAGAACGATTGCAGGAACTGGATATGCCTAGTTTAATGAAAAGAAGGACTATGAGAGATATGATAGCAGTGTTCCAATATCTCAGGGGTTGCCACAAAGAAGAAGGAGCTGTTATTTAAGTTTATCAAATTTATTTCACATTTTAGATATATTTTAGGGTACATGTAGTCCCAAATATTAGAACCCAAAGAAATTTAATCCAAACTATACTAAGGGTTGTTGTTTTCTGTATCTAAAGCTACTGGTATAGTTTTAGTCCATTATAATCCATTCTATCTTGGCTATATCCAATATATAAATAAACATACATTGCCTCATGTTTGATGATTTTTGATAAACCCCAACTGGAAGGGATAAACTATATGTGGTAAGACCTTCTGCAAACATCCAGTTAGTATAAAGTTAAGACCTCAGTATTCACATCAATCAATGAAACAGATCTATCGCTAGTACAAAGTTTAGGATATTTATCTGGTTTTAAAATCAGTTTTATATACACCTGATAAAACCATGACCATTCGGCATTCTCAAAAGATTCATTACTTGCAAATGCTTTGTATCAATCTTTTGAAATGGTAGGCTAGAATTTTCAGAATGGATTTCCATTCTGTTCAGTACTGAAAATTCTGGAGGGAAAATAACATTCTAACATTCCAGGACAAAAACTTTAGTGTGTTAAAAGTGCTGTATAGAATCCAGTAGTTCCGGGAAAGGTCAGAAAAGCTTTCAGCTAATTTATTCCTTTATTAATCAAATTTATATAATGGCATAAATAATATCCTTCATTAAATGGTTTAATACAATGGCATCGTTATTTAAATAATTTAATTGGCTCAAGGTGAAATAATAAAAAAGTTATCTGCAGTATATGTGACAAAATATGTGATTTTATGAATCTGGAAATTCTTTCACATTCTCTTTGACAATGAGAAACAATATGTGTTTTAAAATAATTATATTTGCAACAATATGAGAAATATGTAAACCAGAGATAGTTTGAATGTGCATCAGAGGACAAAGTATTAAATCTGCACTTTGCTTGCTGAGTTTGCCTTGATCCCTTTGCTCTTAACAGTAAGATACAGAGGATCAAATTGAGCTGCATATTTCCCCGTTCTGATAGCCAGAGGGGCAGTGCAAATTAAGCAATGTGTCTGCTTCACTTTTAAGAATGGAGGGGCCATTTTGTTTTATGCAACAGCCTCAAATGGATGCTTTGCATAAATTTTCATCAAAAGAAATTATCCCTCTTAAGTCAGATCTAGTTTGTATGCAATTGTCAGATAGGTTCAGTGGAAATGTAACAGTAATTTTGAAATATCTATATCTAATATCCTTTAGAAAAGAATATAAGAAGTGAAAACAAGGTGAGATTTCTGAAGTTGTTTTAGTATAACATTGTAAACATCACCTTTAGCATTTTTATTAAGGTCAAGAATAAACAGTGACTGGAAAATGTTTGACTTTTCTACTATCAACTATGAAAAATATGCGCATGTGCACACACACAAATATGCACACACACACGCACACACACAAACACATACACACAAGATACAGATAGAGATGAAAGAGACAGAGATGATAGAGAGATAAATGAGAAAGATAACCGTATCTTGCATGGTACTTTAAAGCTTAATAAAATGATTGCATAATAAGTTTTTATTCTATTTATCCCTAGTTTGTATACTTTGCTGACAGTCCTTCAAAGACAAGAATCTCTTTAGTATTATGGAACCATTTTAGATGGTAAACAAATCCAATATCTGTAAGATGTAAAGCATATAATTTATCATTAAATTGCATCTCACTTCATACTTCTAGCATGTCAGAATGAAATAATGTTTTAATTCATAAAAGCTTATACGATAATGCCATTGGCTAGACTTTGTGATATAAATAAGGCTGAGGTATAAAAATTTCCCTAAGGCTGACTGAGGAGCAGAGATGCAAATCTAAACCTCTATTGTGAGATACTTCTGTTATTTCACAGCTTAGTGAAGCCTCTGACTAGCATGTTAATCAAGCCAAAATGTTGTGTAATTGTCATGATAACATGAACAAAATGTCTGCCTTGAAGAAGATGGATTTCTATACTCAGCTCAAGTACAGTAATCAAGCAATGATGTTCCAGAAACTGACTTTATCTAAAGCTATCTCCTTTTGGACAGAACATGCCAACCCAAGGCTCTCCTTTCAGTGCAGCCATCTGGATCTGTAAGCAAATTCACTGGGTTGTTTACATTGGTGCTGCTTCTGTGGCCTCCATGGGGTTCCCATAGCCCTCAGTTCAAATGGTTTTTTTTCAAGCCTAGACCATGGGTCAGCTGATAGAAACCTTCCTATATGAAGAACAGTATGTTGAACATTTTCACATTGAGAATGCAAAGATGTTTTAACTGCTCACTGTTTCCTATACTTCCTAATAATCATTCATGTAGTGCTAGGTAGAAAACAGACCTTAATTTTTTAACCAACCATATCTCATTACATTTCAGGAAAGATTTTTTTTTTCAATTGTCTGTCAAAGAATAGTAGAATTTCTTCAGGTATAAGATGGTGTGTTGGCATTTACAGGGTTACAAAGTGGTCTAGAATTACATTGATTTATTTAAATGTATATGATGTTCCTAGTTGTAGTCTGATTAACAGAGAGTCAGACTGGCTCTCAAGTTCATTCTTCAGCAGAGATGGGTTCCTACCGGTTTGGACCGGGTTCTACCAAGTAGGTAGTAGGCCGCTGGTAACGTCACGAAGCCGGTTCTGGTCTGTGGACACCACCATCTTTTTTTGGGGGGGAATGTTTTTGAAATGTTTTTGGTTTTTTCCTTCTACGCATGCGCAGAAACCAAGTTTCCAGCACTGCGCATGCATCACCATCTTGTTTTCAACCTTTTTTTTCTACTGCGCATTTGCACACCCACACAGCATGGGAGGCAGCAAAATGGCGGCAAGGTAAGTTAGAACCCACCGCTGTTCTTCAGCCTTATTGAGTGACCTTGAGACAATCCCTCTGCATGACTATCTCATATTTGCTGTACAGGTAAAAGAAAAGATAAAAACTCCTTGAAGGAAAGATGATGTTTAAATAGTTTGTATTCATTTATGGAATTATAGCATCAGAGTCTCTAGACCATGTAGATAAGGCTCTCTGCCTCTGTGTCACTCCTCAATAGCTGGAGGTAATAGACAAGATTGGTAATGTTCTACCTCTTAAGCATTCCTTAGTTCTGGCATTCAAAAATAACTTGGCATGAAAACCTCCTTATTGTATCTCCTATTAAATATGTTGAGCAAATAAATACTCTTTTTCATATTCATCTAAATTAGAACCTCTCCTCATATATTCTTTGAGGTTTTTCTAATTAAGCTCAGGAAGAGCTGATGAAAAGCCAACTTTCCTTGATGAGCGAAGCCCCTCGTTTACAGTCACATTTTGCCAGTTATGTGAGAGTGTTTGATCTCTTCACATGAAAAGGTTAGAATTATGTTAATTTAAAGGAGACAATGACATAATTAATTTACCCAGCAAGAAAACAAGAGTTTGCAGAAGAAATCTGACAAAACTGCTGGTGCCAAAATATGACCTCTGGCATCTGTTCTTACACTGAATTATCTCAGGGGTTAGCTCATCTCTGCAATTAAAGGCTTTGCTAAAGAAAGTCAAAGAGAAAAAATGTGAGAGAACAATCTTCATCTGGAATATGATGCTTGGTTCATTCTAGGTTTCATTTTGATTTTATGTTATTTGCATCACAGAGGGAGAGTACATATGGCTACTACTTAATTGTGAAATAACTTCCTGGCAATGGCATGTGAGACAATGAATATATGTGGAATCAATGTTTCACATTTTATTTTATTTATTTATTTGAGCAGTTTTTCCCAATATGGCCACCATCACCTTGGAGTTTGGGAAGAATGATCCTGATATATTTGAGCCATAATGCTTGATGCATGAATAGCTTACTTTTTCTCATCTCTGTTCCAGAGTGGGTTCATAATGCATTGAAAGATAAGAACCATAGACATGCTAGGTACTAGCTTATTACAATTTGAGTAACAAAGATATACAGAATGTTTTCCGTTCCACCTTCATTCTGCTGCTTCAGTATTTTAATTGGGAACTCTCTGCATGGCAAGCAAGAATGACACCCATAAACTGAGTCCAGTATTTTATTTATTTTTCAGCCCAAGAATTAAATTTAGGAATGGGCAAAACCAGAATAACAGAATAGCACTGCTGGAAGGGACCTTGGAGATCTGCTAGTTCAACCCCGTGTTCAAAAATTGGGCCAACATTTCATAAAGTTCCATTATAGCCCGTTGTTTCTCTCTACCTCATTTATACCTATTCTATGTATTTTTCTCTCCCTCCCTCTGTCCCCCCTCCCTCTCTCCCTTCCTACTCAGAGCAAGATCCAAGCTTATTCTGTTAAGGGACAGCTGGTGGGTAGATTGAACTGAAAAGGTGCAAATTACTTACATTGCCCCAAATTTCTAATTCACAAAAAGTTGTGATTGGTTTGACATACTGAGAAGTGTTGGAAGACAAATCTAAAGCTAGAATGGAAAAGGATACCTTTTTTGTTTTTCCCCAGTTCAGTTGTGTTTGACTCTCTGAGATTGCCTAGAGAAGTCCTCACAGCTTTCTAGGCAAGTTTTTTTTCCAGAAGGAACTTCCTCCTCTTTAAGGCTGAGACTATAACTCTGCTGGCCAGCTGAGTTTGTGCCTAAGGCAGGACTAGGATTCACAGTCTCTGGTTTTTAGCACAATGCCTTAACCACTACATTGAACCACTACTGGTTCTCCAACAGTTCAAATGCTTGGCTTAAAATAAACTGGCAACCATATTTACTATCACAATAGTCTGGCTGGTACATTTGTTATTCAGAATAACTGGAACAATGAACCTGCTCGGAAGTGCTGAAATGTCACATGCAAGGTGTGTCCTGCAGTTAACATGAACAGTACAACCACAATGGAGTGTTGTTAACATGTTGCTAGACAATGAAGGCCTCCATATGTCTTGTAATGTCATTTTATGTACCAATATCAATATTCCCCTAGTGCCAGTCATTATGCAGGTCAAAGTGTCCCATCAAAATATAGGGATCATATAGGCATACAGAAGGGATGCGGTGGCTCAGTGGCTAAGACACTGAGCTTATCAATAAGAAAGGTTGGCAGTTTAGCGCTTCAAATCCCTAGCACCGCATAATGGAGCTCCCATTACTTGTCCCAGCTTCTGCCAACCTTGCAGGTCAAAAGCATGTAAAAATGCAAGTAGAAAAATAGGGACCACCTTTGGTGGGAAGGTAGCAGCGTTCCGCGTGCCTTTGGGTTTAGTCATGCTTGCCACATGACCACGGAGATGTCTTTGGACAGTGCTGGCTCTTTGGCTTTGAAATGGAGATGATCACCGCCCCCTGGAGTCGGGAATTACTAGCACATATGTGCGAGAGAAACCTTTACCTTTTAAGGCATACAGACATCCTTAAACCAATGTATCATTTGACGTGTGACGGGGAGGGAGAGAGAAAGAATATGTGAATAAAGGGGTTAAGAGATAAATAGTCCATATGAGAAGCCTCTGAATAATGACTCATTGATGAGGGGCCAAATACAGAAAAGGCATAGAATGGCAACTCAACACATTTAACTGCAGGAATTATTTGAAGTTTTAAAAAAATCATATTTTAAATTTTCTTGCATCTCTACTCTCCCAATTTATCATGTGTAGCATGCTGTCACTGGTTCAACATGAATTCTAAAGATATTTCCTTTTAAATTATTGTTCTTTAAATGCCATAAAGTGTACTGATATAAATGATATATTTGAAAATATCTTTTATAAAGGGATGTTTAATGTTTAAAAATTGCTTTCATTTATGCTAGCATGAATTACATCAAATGCAACACCAAGGAATGTCAGGAAAGCATTTCCCCTCTCCCATGGCAATTTTTGAAACCAATTTCTACTACCACTGTTTTCCCAGCTTCCAATTCTTTAGTTGCCCATCTGTGAATATATTTCAAACTAGTAACAAAACATGCCACAAATAGTCTCAGATTCTGGCATTTTATATTTTAGAAACAAGCTTTAAAAGCAAGTATTTTATTTAATAACTATATTCCTAAAGCAAAAATATTTAATGCATGTATTTTGCATTAATTTATACATAAATGTTTATGCATAATATATATCTATATATATAAAATTGTGTACTGATTCTTATATTTTATACTGATTGTTTTATAAATGTGTTATTTTATTGGATTGTTCTATGCCACCCAGAGTAGCTTTTTCTGAAGTGTGCGGTCACACAAATTTAATAAATAAATCAATAAAATACCAGTGATAGACTTTTCCTAAGCTTCAGGGATTCCTGAGCGATATTAAGAATTTTAAAGCAAAATGTATTTTATATTGGAGGGGAAATAGCACTCTGGAGACTTTTGCATCAAATTAACCAAAGCTGGCTCAGATATTATCAGACTATAGTAATGTAATATTTCACCTTCAATTTTCATCTGTATTTGTGGGTGTTGTTATTTTTGTTGGTATCACAGTTTAAAACCAAAAATACACAAATTGATTTCTAGATTGGTTTTGCTACACAGAGTATCCAGCATCTCCTGTTTTTAAGTTTGCTTTAATATATGAAAGAAAAAGGAAAAGATTGAAAAAAGAGCAAAACCTCAAAAAAAAGAGAGTCAAAGGAAATAAATAAAAAACAAAAACAAATTAATTCACATATAAAACACATTCAGCCCATTTTTTTTTTTAAAAAAAGTATACCTTGACTATATATAGTAATATTGTTCTTCCAATAGAGTGATGGTTTACTAATTTATAAACACTGAAACAAATATTTTTCAAGATTGTCAAACTGCATTTACAGTAATTAAAAAACACTCTTTTTGGCTATTCTCATCATTTCTGCTTCATAAGCTCATTTGATTAAATAAGTAGTCCTCTGTTAACTATAATGCTTGCAACTGGAAGTTCCATTACTAAGCAATGACATCAAAAACTACAATGTCGCATGACTGTTAATGATGGCACTCTCAACAATACTCATTGCTATCGTTGAGTGATCACTGAGGTTGATTGAGGACCTCCTTGTGATTTCCTGCCAGCTTCCAGCAATCAAAGCTGGAAATGAAGAAACTGGTAGGAAGTCTTGAGTCCAAGGTGGCTTTCTACCAGAATGATGAGTAGGTAAATGCCTGCTATAGTACCATGCAAGTGTAGCTGAGTGGGAATGGGAAAGCATTCAAGGAAATGCTACACCCACGATGCAAGCACACCTAGGCTGGGAGAAGTTGCTGCCAAGGATAAGAGAGTACATAAGTTGTCCTGTACTTTGCTGCCTCTGCCACCCCCAGCTGACCTTCTCCATGTCCTTTTCTCCCACTGCTGATGAGATGTGTCTGGCCTGGCTCTTTAAGAGGCAACTGCTAGCCATGCGAGATCTTCTTCCTGAGGCTGCATGTGACCTTCCTGAAGCCCCAAAAGAAGAAGGCCCCATGCAATCATTAGCAGCCTTGCAAAGGCCCAGCTTGTCATGCTTTATCAGCAGTGTGAAGAACAAGATGTGTGCAGGGGTGTAGAGTGGCAGAGATGTAAATGTGGGCAGGGTGTTCATTCAGTGCCATTGTAACTTTACACAGTTGCTGGAAAATGGTTGTGAAGTGAGGACTACCACTGTAGTGATACTTCAAGAGAACATTTGTATCTTTAAATTGTATTGCTCTTTGTAAGACCTTATTTGTAACCAACTTACAAAGTTCAAGAGAAAGACAGCAAAAAACGGGACAAGCCCATATCATAAGTGTAACTCTCTCTTCACTCTTTTTATTCTGCTAACACAGTGAAGATGAAAATAATTTCTCTTTAATCATTGTATAGTAAATGAAAGAAAATCTGCTGGTGAATTAGTCTCAGATTGAGATCATAAGAAATATCCTAAAATATTTAAATCCCTTAAAGATTGATTTGTTAATATGAGATATTCCAGCTATTTATTCTGAAGTTCTTGCATATGTCTAATGTTTGTTTATAATCCTTAATTGGTTATAAAAATACAGTAATCCCAATTATATTTGTACTTTATATAGTATAGTGATAATACTTTTCAATGCAGCTATACCAATTATGAATGAAGAGCAGATTTAACTGAATACTCCACCCTTTTGACATATTAAACAGTCTAAACTCCCCTTGCCATATCTTAAGCACTTTAAAAATGGCACTAGTAATTCTAAAGTATCCATCCTCTACTTATCTACTGCATTTACAGTGATTGTTTGTTTAGGGACCTTAAAAAATTACAATGGCACCGAAAAAGTACCTTTATTATTGGTCCTTGAACTTACAATCATTGCAGCATTCCTATGGTCACATGATTGACATTTGGACACTTTGCAACTAGCATGCATTAATAACAGTGACAAGACTCCCACAGTAACATGATTGTCATTTGTAGCTTCATGGATGGCTCGCAACAAGCAAAGACAAGGGAAAAGCTTGCAGTGAAATCACAAATTGTAGTCAAGTAATTCTCACTTAATGACCACATCTCTTAGCAATTGAGTTGCCAATCATTGTGAAGACCACCTGTAAAAGGGGCTTTTGCTTATCTAGCAAAAGCAGTTTAAGAAGAAATGCAAATTTCATTTTTTTTGTTCTGAATAAATCCAGAATTTTAATTGGTAGTATAATTTGATAGGACAATTCATATTTTATTATTTTAATAACTATGATCCTCACTTAAGGATAGCAATGGAGACTGTTGGGATTGTTATCATTAAGCAACACAATAACAGAGTAACAGAATAACAGAATTGGGAGGGACCTTGGAGGTCTTCTAGTCAAACTCCCTACTCAAGCAGGAGACTTATTACATTTCAGACAAATCATTGTCCATTATCTTCTTAAAAACCTTCAGTATTGGAGCAACTACAACTTCTGGAGGTAAGTTGTTCCACGGATTAATTGTTGTCTCCTTGATTACTTCCATCCATTGCTTCTTGTCCTGCTGTCAGGTGCTTTGGAGAATAGGTTTAACCTCTTCTTTTTTTGTGGCAATCCCTGAGATATTGGAACAGTGCTATTATGTTACCCCTAGTCCTTCTTTTCATTACATATATAATTCCTGTTTTTTGTATGTTTTAGAATCCAGTGCCCCCCCCATCTTTCTTGCTCTTATCTACAGTTTATAACATCATCACTTTCTGACAGAAATTCCACTCCTAATTGCCATAGTTCAGGTAGTACTATCAATATTTAAAAATCACCAAAACCGTCATATTCTTGAAAAAAGTACCTTACACATTGCCAAAAATAAGAAAACAAGAAATGCTCCAAAAACAGAAATATTAGTATGATTTGTATTAGTCACATTTGTTTGAGAAAATAATAGGAAAAATATAATTCAGACCAATTATTTTCTTGTTTTTTGTATAACTCTCAATAATTACCAAGATTCAAAAAGTCACAGGCAGGATTAAAAATATTAAACCAAATTAATTGCAACTGGTTTAAATTAATCTTCTATAAAATTAAAGTTGTTTATAAAATGAATGAATATCTATATTTATTATTTAAGTAATTGATATGATTGTTTGTTTCACTGCAGTGATATGGGCAGTGTAAATATTAAAACAACAATTAAAACAATCCAAATAATAAAAGTCTGAAGTAGCAAACAGCAGAGTCCAACTATAGTAAAGCAAGATCAACCAGCAAAGCGCCCTGGGTACAACAAAATGACATCATTTAATGTCTTTTTTATATAAACATGATTCTCACATATGGGGGGCAAAGCTACCATTTCCAGTCAGGTTCAAAAGATGTGAGAGATAAATGAAAACCTTTATGGAGCTTTTGATATTTCTGTTTCTTGAATTCAAATATTCTAATTTGCATTCTGTATGAAGTCAATACAGAAAATCTGCAGAGGAGTACAAATCTTTGTAGCTACAATGAATGCCAGAAGTCCTGAAAAATACAATGCGTATTTAAAAAACCATCTCATTCAACTTTAATGTAAGGATTAAGTTTTCTATTTGTTCTCTACAATACATTATTACTAACATACCCTTTACCTCTGCTGCCCTGTCTCCTCTCAGGCTACTTTAAATATTGAGAAGGCTGGATAACACAATATGGATTGGCAACCTGGCCATGAATCAGTGGCTGGCCCATGGATTGACTACAAAATATCTAAGGTTAAAGAGATGATATCTTCAAACAGGACTGGAAAAATATTTCTCATATGAAACATGACCACGGAAGTGTCTTTGGACAATGTTGGCTCCCTCAGCTAAGAAATAGAGATGAGCGCCACTAGCTGGAGTTGGAAATGACTAGACAAGAGATACCTTTACTTTTACCTTAGGAAAATGTAGAGTTCTGCTACTAATCTGTGTCAATATATTAGGTTTGATGGACCAGGTTTCTAATTTAGTATGAGACCATTTCTTGCATTCCTATGAGTTGAAAGAGTCCTGGAATGTGCACTAGATGTTGGGCCTTGCTCCAAAGAGAGGCTGTGTGAAACAATTCTTCACATTTGGGAGAAACAATTAATATTCTGCTGGTCTCCTTCATACAGTATATACCTTATGAGAGAAGCAAAAAACAGAGAAGTCAAGCAATACAGTGCTAACTGAAAAGAAATACAGGCAACACACCACCACCACCCATCTCAATCGCCTTACACTGATTCTGGGATGCACAATTCAACTACAATGTTTTAAACTCTTTCAAGTTGTTTGCTAATTCATACCTTCTCTTAGCTCTTCTCCCAGTTTTTTAATACTTGATTGTCCTCTTGCACAGGAAGGAGTTCCTTTATTGGAAATATTCTTATCTTTGAACGGCAATTTTTCCCATCGCTTTGACAGATGAGTTCAGTATTTGCCATCTGTTTCCTTCTGCCTCTTATTTGAGACAGTTGAAAAGAGACTGGGAATATGTTGGTTGGAGCAATTTCATCATTACTCTGCTCTTATCATAAACAACTTCCTTTGCTTTGATTTCATTGCTTTATTGTATTATTCAAATGGAGCCTATTTGCTTTAACTACCACCACTCTTACAGAAACAAAGAAATGCTATTTCAGTTAGTTCCTGTTGACACAGCAGCAGGTTATCAAGCAACTGCAGGGCATAATTGCCTGAGGAACATTGGAGTTTTATACTCATCTGTTATGCCCTATTAAATGAATGAATGCCATTTTAAAAAAATTCTGTGATTTGGAGCAACAATTAGCAAGGAATAGGCACAGAGCAACTTACGTCATGTACTTCCAGTTCATACATAATATTGGTTATCACTGACACTTTAAAGATAATGATTAACAGCCTGCTGTAACTGTTACTGTGCTGTATCTGTGCCAGATATCCATTATATAGAAAATCTAAAATTAAGAAATCTTGATTTAAAGTTGATTTAACTTGAAGTATACAGGTAGTCCTTGATTTACAACAGTTCATTTAGTGAGTGTTCAAAGGTACAATGGCACGGAAAAAAGTGTCTTATGACCATTTTTCATACTTGCAGTGTCCCCATGGTCATGTGATCAAAATTCAGATGATTGGCAATTGACTCATATTTATGACCATTGCAGTGTTTTGGGGTCATGTGATCTCCTTTTGCAACTTTCTGACAAGCAAAAGCAATGGGGTAGCCAGATTCAATCAACAACCACGTTACCGTACTAACTTAACAACTGCAGTAATTCATTTAACAACTGTGGCAAGAAAGGTTGCAAAATGGAGCAAAGCTCACTTAACAAATGTTTCACTTAACAAATGAAATTTTGGACTCAATTGTGGTCATATGTTGAGGACTATCTGTAAATCTAATTCAGTAGTTTTCTTCGTTCACTAGTTTTCTATATAGGTCTTTATCTGATGCCCTTTGGATGACTTCATAATTAATGAAAAGCCTCTTTGATTTCAGTTGCCAAAATTTCCTTCTAGCATGACCATTATCAAAAACAAACATTTGAATGGTATGCTTAGTGGGAATAGCTGGTCTAAATTATACATGGGACTGCAACTCCCACAATACTGTCCCAATGCAATTAATCACCTGCTGTACTATTTGTACTGGAAGTTGTAGTGCAAGACCTCTAACAGCTGCTAAGTAGGGAAATTAACCATAAAAACACTAAATGTTGTGTGACTCGTCGAAAAACATGTCCTCACTTTTTCATTTTACTTCCTGAATTTCTATGAATGCCGAAAAGGAAGAAACAAATATAATGTAATTTTCAGAGTATAAGATGCACTGGAGTATAAGACACACCTTAGTTTTTGGGGAGGAAAAAAAATCTGCCTACCAAGTATTCATCTGGTAATTAACTTTACAAATTGAGAATAAACAAAGTGAGAAAGAATATGGGTTTTTCCTTCTACAGTGGAACCTTGGTTCACGAAGGCTTTGGATCACGACCAAATCGGTTTCCGAACAAGAAATTCATTTTTTTTCCTTGGGTCACGACCACATACTCGGTGTCTGACCAATGCAGCTACAGCTGGGGCCGGCCCTCCTTCGCTTACTCCCATCCTTTGCCAGCCCATTTGGGCGAGGCAGGCGCGCGCCGCCTCCCTACTTTGGCCTCCAGCCTGGAGTCCCTACGGAACTCACCTGACACTGGCAACGAGCTGGGAGCCACCACAGAGCGTGTGCATTTATTTGCTTGAACTAGCACTTTGCGCATGTGCAGAGGCGACTCCTGGAAGTGGCCACCCAGCAGGCAGGCAGATGGCAGCACAGAGACTCGGTGCTTGCAGAAGTGTTTAAGGACCCGTTTCACTGCCTGCAGCCATCGCTCATCTGCCCGCCCGTCTCCATGCCTGCCCATTTGGGCGAGGCTCTGTCTCGCCAGGGTAGGATGGAATGGGGACAGGGGGCCCACTGTTGGCCCCAGGTCAGGTGCTGAGCCGCTGTGGATGCCTCCTCTGTAGATGGAACGCATCGTGGTCAGCATGGGTGTCCCGCACACTGTGACCGATGGGTGCTACTCTGCTCCCTAGGCTGACATCGCAGCAAGGCCTGCCCCAGGCACTAGTTAAGCACTGAAGGGTCTTGCAGCTTCCTCTTGGGCTGTTCCCAAGGCGAAAGCAGCCGGGAGCTGGAAGCTCCTGCAAGAACATGGGGTGAAAGTGGGCTCCATATCTGCTCCCCAAGCATATTCAGCCAACACCCTTGAAAGGATAGTGACCTGTGCCCCTCCTGCCCAGCAAAGCTCTTTTAAAAAAATATTATATTTAGTTCCTAGGGGTCTGGAACGGATTGATTGTATTTACATACAATCCAATGGAAAATTAGATTTGGTTCACAACCAAATCAGTTTACAACTAAGGTTGTGGAATGAATTATGGTCGTGAATCGAGGTTGCACTGTAGTATGAAAGTGATCACTAGTTACCAACAAGTTGAATAACATTTTTTTCGTTAGGTGTATACCATATATAAATTTTAAAAATTCTTTTCTCTTGCTAGGCCATGAATATAAACAAAGAAAATACCCAAAAATTGAAGAACAAAAATCTCCAAATTGTTACATTACATTGCACCTTTTTGTTTATGTTTCACCTTTTTCTTAGTTTGCATTAGTCTTTTATCTTTGTGTTTGTAAAGTTTAATTAAAAAAATTTTTAATGGAAAAATGGAACTATAACTAAGGACATAAAAAATATTTCAGGCAATCTCAGAACATTTCAACAAATACAATGGTTTTTTTTTAATCATATTATTATTATTTACTTTATTCATTAAACATGAAACTCGGTCAACTGAACATTCAAAAATACATCACAAATACATTGACTGGTGCTAATGGTTGATACGGGTTGCTGCCAGCGTCC
>JANHFT010010178.1:171939-182401 GCA_032467955.1 Pseudoxenodon macrops | reverse complement strand
TACCAGTTCAGACCGGTTTTACTAAGCAAGTAGTAAGCCGCTGGTGATGTCACCATGGTCCATGGACGCCACCATCTTTTATTTTTTTGAATTTGTTTGGGGGGGGGAAATCAAGTTTTTTTCTTCTGCACATGCGCAGAAGCCATGTTTCCGGCACTGCACATACATTGCCATCTTGTTTTTGGTCTTTTTTGGGGGGGGGTTATTTTGATTTTTTTTATTGCGTATGTGCCCGCCCACGTAGTGCAGGAGGCAGCGAACCAGGGGCAAGGTAAGTTAGAACCCATCCCTGGTCCCACCCCCATCTATTCTCTGCCTCCTGAATCCCAGATGATTGGGAGGGAATGGGAATTTTGCAGTAACCTTCCTCTCTTACGCCCACCAAGCCATAAATCCCACCACTGGGATGAAGCATTAAAGCTTCTTTCTTCCACTATAGTACATCTTTTCCTGATATGTCAGTGATTTATTTAGCTGACATATTTGGCTTGACTCTCGCTGTAAGAGTGATGCAAGAGTCATGCATGGTGAATTATCTTGCAGTCTTCTGGCACTGAGTGGGTGGTAACAGAAAGCAGCAGTTAAAGACCAAGCATTACAGAGGGCGGATCTCTAAGGCTACATTTTGCCTCTGCATGCTTCTTTTAAAATAACCATTTACAGCAGAGTTTAAAGAAAATGAATTCTATTAAAAATCAGGTTTTGCACAAAGTCATTTTCTGAAACACACATCTCACTGCAGCCAAGCATAATTTGGAATAAATAACATTTGGACGGCTGGGGGGTGTGGAATCCGGAAGAACTATATTTGTTTCTCTGTTGCACAGCCATCCTCCTCTTCTCTACCATATGGTTTTTCCAAACAGCTTTCAAGAAAACTTTTCCATTAGCATAAAGTAATCATAAACTTTTAAATTTTTCTTCGTTTGTTGCCAGGCCTTTTCCATTTTCTTTGCACGATTTCTTAGAAGCAGGCACTAATGCAAATGAATGCAACACTTTCCTCTGCCCACAGAGCCCATATTTCCGTCTGCCAAGCTTTCTAATCACAGTTGTGATCTAACACTCTCTGGTAACCTTTTGTGGCTGCCCTTGACTTTGTTAGCAGGCTGGTATTCTTTTCATTCACAAGCATTACCCACAGAGTAATGGCTGCTTGAAGGCAGTAAGAAAATAAGTGCTGGATAAAATGAAGGGTGATTGGGGATGGAGTTATGTCAGAAACAGCTCCTCTAGTATGGCAGTCCCAAGTGAAAAGCCACTTTCTTTCTCTGTTGATGATGAGTACATTATGGCAGAGCAGGGGCAGCTGTAGAAAGGGGTTCGACAGGATCAAAATGGCAGCACTTGGGCAACCAAAATTTATCATTAAAAAAAAAGGTTTATTGCATTTATCTCATGCAAATGTTTAAAAAATGGAGGCTTCAATTTTTCCTGTTGATGCTGTTGACCCCTGCAGATCCTCTGCTGTGAAGTCCCTCCACTCCATTCATTCAAACACTGAAACAGCATTCAGCAGAAAGACAGAATCATACAATCATGTTAGGCACTAATGTTTGCTTATACAGATTTCTGTGATCTACAACCCATTGTGAAAGGTGTATCTGATCATTCACATAACCATGGTGTCATCATCTGCACCTGGTACTTTGTAGCTGGAAGAAGGAAGGATAGGGAAGGGAAAGGGAAAGGAAAGGAAAAGGAAAAGGAAAGGAGGAGAGATGAGGGAAGGGAAGGGAAAGGAAGCCATCCCTTAATTAATGTATAATTTATATTTCAAATAGATGATACCTTCTCAATTTTCTGAACAAACCAGTCCATGCAAGCTAGGATAATGGGACCAGTAGTCCAGGTGCTAGAAGGAAGAGGAGAGGTGCCATCAAATACTGTTTCAAATAGGGAATACTGCAGACAGAGGAGAGGATTACAATAAGAAGGCAAAGACTTATAAATAAAGTAGATTTTGGAAAAAAGAAACAAGAAAGTTTTTGGTGAAAGGGAAGAAATAACAGCCTGGGTAAATGTTGACAATGGTCAATACATTTTGATGGATAAATATTGGAAAGAGCAGAAATGATAGAAAATAAAAGGGATAAAGGATAAGAAAAGTGGTAAGGTAGGGGATGAAGTATTTGAATGTAGATGCTAACAAATGCTACTGGATGCAGAATTCATTATCCCATCATGCCTAGTTGCAGGAAAAACAGGCAGAAGATTGTTAAGAATAATAATGTTAAGAATAATAATGTCACATTATTCTAAAATAAAGGACATAAAATAGCATGTAATAATCTTGGCACATTTATATTTTCTAATTATCTGCTATCTCTCTTAAACTCTCCTCCCCACCTTGGGATAATTATACTGTTAGATGTTTATTTATTTATTTAGCATATGGCATGCAAGGTCAGGGAGGCTACAATGTTATGTACTCAGTAGAAGTCCTGGCAACTGAGGAGTCTGGGAGCTCAACCAGTCCTGCAGAGCGTGATTCAAACCACCACAGTGCTAGCAAATGCTCAGCACATCCAGCATCATTAAGCCTCTGCGCCACCACATCCCCCTACTGCTAGATATATCTGTTATTAGTGATTTAATTTGTTCAACATACTTTATGCATTTGTTCTCACAATCAACTGAGCATCATCTACAATGAATGGATTTAATACAAGTTGCCATTTGAGCAATCAGCAAGTAGATTGTGCTCCTAAACTGTACTTATACCCATGGATAAATGTGGTATAATGATGAGACAAAGTTTGTGAACCCTTTAGAACTGTCTATAATCCCACAGTACACAGTGATCTACGGTGTGATCTACCCTTCTTCTATACTCTATTAATAAAGAGATTCAGGCTTAAAACACTGATGCACACAAACACAAACCAAAATATTTTATGGAATACACTGAGCCAACATTCTCTCCATCTGCTGTAAAAAAAAGTATGTGAAGCTTTAGATTTAGTAACTGGTGGCACCTTTGTCAGCAACAATTATTTCAACTTCAAATATACCAGACAACTAGCAGACAAAACAGGTTGAATTTGTTCAGAATTGAACTCCAGTTGGGCAGTCAAGGTGGCTGGAGGTACAGTCTTATTTAGTTACCTAGGAAGATTTGCACTCCTGCCTCTCATGGCTTCTGAAAACTGCTTGGGATATCAGCTTTCTTAAGAGAGAAAGTGGTTTGAGGGGGTTAGTGATACACCAACGATACTGGACAATTTTCAACTACTCTCCAATCTTCCCTTCTCAGAGAAGATTGTTAGCAAGTTACAATAATTGGATACTTACAAAAGATACTGGGACCTTTTCAGTATTCTGGATAATCTGGGGGGAAAAACAGATATCTGGATCTGGACCTGGACCTGGACCTGGACCTGGACCTGGACCTGGACCTGGACCTGGACCGGGACCTGGACCTGGATCTTTTCTGGTCAGGTTCCAAGTTTGGACATAGTATTGAGATGGTTGGTCATGCTTGTTAAAAACCTATGGAGGTATTGAGATAAAGATGGTGCAAATGTCCATGCCATTCTAGATCTCTCAGTGGCTTTTGATATCATTAATAGTATCTTTTTGGACCTCTTATTTGGATCAGATTATGGGATATAGCATTGCAGTGGTTCTTTGTTATTGATTCCAGTCTGTACTGGTAGAGGAAGGAATAGTGAGCTGATGGCCTGAAACACAGGCTCAGTCTTTAGCAAGACTTAATGTTTGGTCCTTCTGGCTCTGGATATTTTCTAGCTTTTCTACCATGAACCTCTGAATGGAGTTCAGGATTAATGCATTGGCCGTTTCATGGATGAATTACCATGAAGTACTCTATCTGGCCTATCTTTGAAGACCACTTGGAAACTACAATTGATTCAGAATGAGGCAGCATCAGCAGTGATGGGAAAGCCTTGTTAATCCTATGTAATATCTTGTTACATGAGCGCCATTGGTTACTAGTTGGTTTCTGCATGCAGTTCATGATGTTGGTTGTTAATCCACATGGCAGTAGTAGCTAGTTATTTGAGGGACCACCTATTTTCTATAGTCGCAGCCTGTCCTTTGCATTTCAACATGTCTAGCTTTGGATATCATTGATTAAACTATGCACCTAACAGTCACAGGAATCAGACCTTTTCTGTTTCAGTACCTACCCATTACAGCAATATCTTTCCAGAGTTTGCATTATCCCCTTTTTTCCCCAACATTAAAACATTCTTAAAAACTTGTTTTATGCCCAGTCATATGGCTGGGAGGCTTAGCAGGCCAGCCAGTCGGAAGTGATGTGATTGGAGGTTATGTTGTCCTTTGGATAATGTTTTTTTTAATTATGTTTCCTTTCACTTGTAAAACTGCCCAGAGTTGTTTTGACATTTGATGGCCTAAAAAAAGTAATTAATAACCAACCAAGTATTTCTGTACTTGATCAGTTCTTGACATCAGCTTGGAGATATCTTTGCCCTTTACAGAACTACTTCAAATCATTAATATTTTGGGATATTTTAATGAACTTCTATAGAGATTTAGGAAGATAATTTGGGGATAAATAGGCAAGAACAATTATGTAAGCAAACATTCCTTAACTCCTGGGAAACATGATAACATAAATAAGAGTCTCAGGTATGTCTGTCCCTGATTCACTAGCATATAAAAGAGAAGTGAAGTAAACCATATTCAGGTTGTATCTCTTATTATAATATATCCTAATAATGGATAATTTTCTGGTGGAGTCTTTTTCCTGATTTACCCTATCCCAAAAGGCTTACTAATCCTTACTTCAAATTCAATGAACTGTGGTGGCACAGTGGTTTGAACGCAGTACTGTAGCTTACTTCTGCTGGCTGCAGTTTGGCAGTTCAGCAGTTTGATTCTCACCAGCTCAAGGTTGACTCAGCCTGCCATCCTTCCGAAGTTGGTAAAATGAAGAGCCAGTTAGTTGTGGGCAATATGCTGACTCTGTAAACCACTTATAACAAGCTGTAAAAGCACTATGAAGCAGTATATAATTCTAAGTGCTATTACTGTTATGCATATTCCATTTCAGTTGGGTTAATGTAAGGGCCATGATTGGGTGATTCCAAAACACATCATTTCTGCTTTTAGGTATTCTTTTGTAGAATAAATCAGGTGCTTAAGACGTTCCCCTCCCTCCACAATATTATCCTTAGATTTAAGAACGTTGCATCTCTTTTACCTGCAATAGTGTTGCAGGTAAAAATGGTTCCCCTAACTGGTAATTCGCAATTAGTAGAAATTTTGACCCATTTCTGCTTGCTGACCTGCTTCACCAGAGTAATATTTGAGGATTTATAGCAAAAATTACTTGTTTCTGGTCCTGCCACATTATTTCTATGGGGCTGTGGTCTGGCTTCTGATTTGGCCATTACAAAACACTGAACTTGATCTTCATTCATTCTCCTGAAAACTTAAATTTGTTTAGGAACATTTTCCTGCTGCATGACTCATTTTCATTTCAACTGACAATCTAACATTCTTCTGCAGAGCTTGTAGCAAAGGATAATCCACATTTCCTTCAAAGATGGCAAGTCAGCCCCAGAAGCCCCAAAAGATGATGCTACTATGTCCTTGCTTGAACTAATCTTGAATTCCTTCTTGTAAAACACAATAAATGTTTGGTTTCCATCAAAGAACAATACCCATGTAGCCAAAAAGTTCTACTTTTGGTTACATAGAGTATAATATACTCTAGAAATCTGGATGGTCACCCAGGTAGTTTTTGGCAACCTTGAGATAAGAATCAAAGTTAATGTCATGTCTTTTGTCTTGCTAGTCTTCAATGAAGAATAGTATTTTATCCAGTGCTTTTTATGGAATCATATTTTAGCCACAGTGATAAAAGATCTCCAGTTTCCTGGATGTTGTTCTGGAATTTTGAACTTTATGAATAATTTTACAATGAAAGGAGACAAAATTTGTGAGATGTAGTTAGGGCATGGCTGACCTAGATCAGTCATCACTGCTTAATGTGGTACTACTGACCCTTTAATTGGATTTATTAACAAAGATGATGGGGTGATTACATTTTTAACACTGGCTTATCAATTATTGGATAATTTGGCTTATGGAAAAAAAGAATGATGTTATATGGTCAGACTTGGTTTACATACAGTAGGACCACATGAAATAATAATATTAGTAATGAAGATATTAAAACTTTAAAAACATTAAAAAGGGATTTTAAAAAATATAACTCTACAGTATTTTGTAGAAAAAGAACTGTACACTATTTTGTATTTTTACACACAGGTAACCCTTCTTCTCTCACCCTGTATACTTATGGAGTCAAATACCATATCGTTGAGCAAATTTAATATTTGAACTAAATTGTTACATAATTTCAGTATCAGTATTATTTACAGATTACTTCACATCATATTTTTAATAAAAATGTATATTTACGTATAAGTAGACCAAAATAAAGCCTGGGTAAAAATAAAAATAAGCAATGATTATTTGTGTGGTAGAGTTGAAAACTCTGTTAATGTGTTTGTGTGAATCAAGCCCTGCTAAATATTATCTTCATTTGTTTTGCTTGCAAAGATTATGGATAGGAAAAAAATGTGCACTGTAAAAATTGGAACATCCTAAAGAATAACTCCTCATCCTGTTTCTTTAAGGACTAGGTTTTCTTCGCATGTTTCAGACCTGCAGGGACATAGTCAACAACAACAACAACAACAACAACAATCATCATCATCATCATCCTTTCTGATATTCACAGCTTTGCAGTTGAAAATTCAACAGTAGCATGGAAAATATCCAGCTGAAGTCATTCCTCACCACTGAGCTGTATTAATTGACTGAAGAGGACAAGGGTAGGATGCTTCAAAATCTTTGTCTTAAAAAACTCCCATCAATATAATGCTAACAGAATGGTATGGAATGGATTCTTTTTATACTTTCATAATCCACAAAATGTACATATTTATTTCTATATGTATACATAATGTGGGAAGATGGAACAACTCACGCCTATTTTCATTCTTTTCATTCATTAATACAAGAAAATAAATGCTTACATGCATTAGCTTGCCTGGGTGAAATATTTAGTCTTTGTCCTAAATTTCATTTTTTTGAAAGATATCCTCTGTGGCAGAGATGGACATTGTGGCAAGAAAATACTGTATATTTTTCCTCAATTACTGTAGAAAGTATAATTGGGTTTGAAATATTTTGTAAAATATAGTTCATCTCTTATCATTTTGTACAATAGATTGGTTTACATAATCACTTTGATTGTCATTGAGTGAATAAAAATAAATTATAGCAAGTCCATTCAGAACAAGTCCTATTTCAAATTCTATATTAAACACAAAAAACTCCCTATGATTTACTCTAACTTAAGGTTGCTAACCTATCCGAAATTTAAACTACAGTTTAAACCTAAAGTTTAGGTGTTCGAGAACACCTATTTAGTGAACAAAATTATGAGAGCACACAGTTTTACAGACAAGAAGAATTGGCTCATTGGTTCTCCCAAATTTTCATCTTGTTATCCAGACAAGAAACATACCCAGAAGTAGTAGTTCTTAACTTTATTATGAAATTACAATAACAGAACCTTGCAAGCTTTAAAGTATATCTCTCTGCCCTTTATAGATCAAGAAACTAGGGAGAGTCTCTTTTAGACATTTGTCATATTCTCATCCTTTCTGGAAGCTCAGCTTCTGCTTGTCTGATCATTGTTAGCCTGCTGTTCCTCCTCTCTTCCAAGGTCATTTCCATGTACCATTATAGGGTCCTTTAGCTCTTTTCACACTATCCCTACTGTTGCTCTTTTTCACAGTCTTGAGAAGACTCTGTTCTTTAGGGCTACCAGCTACTCTTTTACAAAGCAAATTCTTCTCTGCATTTTATGCAGGGTGCAAGAGAGTGGAAAAGCCTCCTGTGTTGGGCTTTCTTATTGTTTCTGCAGCCAGCAGAATGACCAGGATGCATGGTACATTAAATTCACTGTCTGACGGACTATGTCAGTAGACCTTCGAATGTGGTATATATCATTTATTCTGTAGATTAAAGTTAAGGAGCTGAGAAAAATCAATGGGAGAAAGAGAAAAGGAAAATATAATAAATCTCACAGGCTTCAATTCACATGTCTGCTGTACAGGCAGACATGCAGAGAGAATAGGTTGAACCAACTAGGACTAAGAATTCAAAAATCATTTCGCAATATAAATGAAAGAAAAAAGAATATCAATCAACCTCTTACATGTTTCCCTACATGGTGATTTTCTTCTGATTTCTCTAACCTTCCTTCAGATTGGGACATTTTCCTATTTTTGAGGAGCCAATCTGAAAAGAAGTGGCCTTTTTTCCTCGGTTGAACAACGAAAGACCCATACAAAAGAAAATTGTACTTTCTTTTTTAAAAAAAGGCTCACCTGAACAACGGACATCTTTTGGGTCTTGATTTGATCACTCAGAGTTTGAATTTCCCAGAGGGAAATTGCTGGTTTCTGCCCACTATCTGACATGTAAGCTTTAATTGATAACTGCTTTTTCTTTGAATTTTTAAGATTTTTCTCTTTTCTTCCAAAGAAACAGTACAGAAGACTCAGAGAAAAACAAGCAAAGTCACTGCTAAGAATAAGAGTGGGAATGGAACACAGTGAACATTATATGAAATTAACAGCCTACATCAGAAATAGAAAGGTTCTAGAAAAGTAGCTTGCTTGAATACTTGCTAGGTTATTGATTACTGTGAAAAATGATGTTAGATAAGAAAAGGGGAAGCAAAATGAGGAAATTCATTTTGTTTTTCCTTTTTATAGAATGCATTATGAACTTCTTACTAATACAGTACAATACTGCTAGAATATAATTGGAGGCGATATTGAATATGTATTGTACAAAGGATTGTCAAGCAACAATAACGCACAAGTATATATACCCTTTTCATTGTAATGCCTGTTATTTTCATTCACAGAGCAACATTTCCTTTAAATTCAGTTTCTGCCACTTTGCAATTTTGCTGCCCAAAGCAATTGTCTTTAAAAATAATGGCTTGTTTATTTACTTGTGCCCTAAGCTGAAGAACTCACTACAAATTAGCAAAATACATGTGAGCATAGACAGAGCTCCAGCAATTTAGGCCTGAACTGTCCTGTCAAACCTCACAAATTGAGAGGTAATTATAAATTAGTATCCAGTATTCAAGGTGATATATAACATAGAAAAAAAGATACCATGGTAGTACCATGTTAGAGAGTAATGGTGGCGCAGTGGTTAGAATGCAGAATTGCAGGCTAATTCTGCCAACTACCAGCCGTTCGATTCTCGCTGGCTCAAGGTTGACTCAGTTTTCGATCCTTCCAAGATCAGTAAAATGAGGAGCCGGATTGTTGGGGGCAAAATGCTGACTCTGCAAACAGTTTAGAGAGGGCTATAAAGCACTATGAAGCGGCATATAAGTCTAACTGCTATTGCTAGTACAATTGCACTGTCAAATAAGCAAATTAAAATCCAAGTGAAGGGAAGAATTAGTTTGGAAATGCTGCCCCACTCATCCACCCTGAAGCCACACACATATTTGTTCGCAATAAATCTTTATTTGATCAAGAAGCCTCTGAATCATATTTGCAGCTTAGGCACTATTAAACTTCTGTTCTGATTCAGATGATCTTAAAGCTCCATAAAATTCTGGACAATTGCTCACATCAGCTGTTCTGAACAAATGCTAAGCAACCAGTTTTCAAGTGCATTTATTAATTTTTTTTAAAAAAGAGACGCAATTCACACTATTTTTTCAACTCAGGAAGAATATGGTACAAATGCCTTGGAATGTGCAAAGAGAAACTGTGTTCAGTAGTTGAAGAATGAGTAGGAGCTGTCACTGATCCCAGAATAAGCTGTGTTGCAAAACACAGATCTGCCAAGAGCTCCTGCTTATGAATAGCTGAAAGCAGAATATATTTTTTTTAAAACAACTTTAATCCCAGCAGCTATTTTTTGCCAGACTGGAAAATAAACATATTGTCAAATGTACTCCTCGCAACTTCTCTGAATATTATTATTTCATTTAAAAAATAGCAATAGCCACATTTTCACAAAACTTTTTTCCCCAAGGAATGATGCTCACTAAAAAAAAAAGAAAAGCTGAAATGTGCTTACATTTTCTACATTTCAATCAAATATTGACTGTTCTTTGATGACTGTTCTGCCATTTCATGAGATCATTTTTGTTTTGGGGAGTCTCAGAAGTACTATTAAATAAAAGCATTAAGTACTTAAATCAAGAGGGAACAGAAGAATAGCATTCATTCATTACACATATTCAGCAATTCTTCCATCCTAGCCACTTTACTTTAAATATTCATAAGTTGAACTGCTTCTAATGCAATCGTGAAGGTGAGAAATTTGTGCAAGCCTGTTTTTGTACATCGTTTCCTGAGATTTGAAGACTTCTCCTGCCACTTTCATATTTATTTGCCTGTAGATCATCCAT
>JANHFT010010178.1:159590-171839 GCA_032467955.1 Pseudoxenodon macrops | reverse complement strand
GGTTGGCAGAAGCTGGGACAAGTCACGGGAGCTCACTCCGTTACGCGGCGCTCAGGGATTCGAACCACTGAACTGCCGACGTTTTTGATCGACAAGCTCAGCGTCTTGGCCATCGCGTCCCTGTGCATTCTCCATAACTTACATGAAATATGTAGCCGTCCCGATAGATTTAAATATAGCAAAGGGATGGCGTGTTTCCATTTTCTAGAAATTAGGACGGGTTTTGCCACCGTACACATACAGATAGTACTCAAAAGTTACGACGGTCTTAAGGCTGAGGACCAGAGAAATGCAGGTAAGTGGTTTCTTTACTTGAAGCATCATTTGCGATGGACCTGATGCCCAGAAGGAAAGTTGACCTGTCCTTCTGGGCACAGGAGATGGTCCACTCGGCAAAATAGAAGCGTTGTGATGAACACAAGGTGCCTATTTATGCGTGTTGGTATTTCCCTCCTAAGGGAAGTTTCCAAGGTTCCATAAAATCTGGAACACTCTACAAAATTTAATATGTTGAACAACACTGTACATAGAATCATAGAATTGTATGGCTTGAAAGGACCTTGGACGTCTTCTTGTCCATTCCTTCCCCAAGGCAGACGTCTTTATTCATTTTGGATAAAGATTGTCCAGTTTATTCTATAGAGCACCACCAGCAATGGAACACCCATAGCTAAAGGAGGCAAGCTGTTCAATTGTTTAATTGTTCTACTGTCGGGAGGTTTCTCCTTAGAGAAACTTATACAAAAATTCCTTAGTTCCAGGTTGGAACCCTCTCTGATAACCTTCCATCCATTACTTTTTGTCCTGACTTCAGGTGCTTTGAAGAATGAGTCTTTCCCAACTCTCATTTTTGGTCCACTCAGTATAGGGGCCATAAAGGCAGTAGAGATTTGAACAAAAGCCATTCACTGATGGATGATCTACAGGCAAATAAATATGAAAGTGGCAGGAGAAGTCTTCAAATCTCAGGAAACGATGTACAAAAACATGCTTGCACAAATTTCTCACCTTCACGATTGCATTAGAAGCAGTTCAACTTATGAATATTTAAAGTAAAGTGGCTACTAGGATGGAAGAATTGCTGAATATGTGTAATGAATGAATGCTATTCTTCTAGGTGTAGAAATGTGTCCAGCTATCCTCACAACACTGATTTTGGTGTTTGTATTGCATATTTTTGTCTCTGGAAGCTGCTTACATTTTTTTTTTTTTGCTTTCAGCTTCTGCAAGAACAAACAGGTGAGAAAAACATTACCATATCTAGGAACAGGCAGATAAGTTGTCAGCACAAAAACATAGGGAAGCTGCAATAAGGGCATCTTTAGTCTCTAAAGAAACAATGGAAATAGAGGTAATATTTTATAATGAGAGAATATTGCTTCAAGGGTGGATGTACTTTAAAATCTCTCTTAAATATTGGTAGAATGTAGATATGAATGCTTTTAAAGTGACTATGTTCATATTATTATTTTACTGCTGTTGCCGATTTATGTGCTTTCTGTTATTAAATGTATTGGAGAAACTGTAAAATAACCAAATTGCAATAAATTAAACTGTATACTTCTTTTCAGGATTTACACTCTGCTTACAGAACAACCAGGGGTCCATGAGGACCAAAGTAGTAGATAAATTGCTGAAACCAAATAAATCAACAACATGAAGTCCAGTTATCCTGCAAATAAAAAAATAACAATAATACAAAAGATTTCAAAGACATTACAAACTTGTGATTATGATAATTTAAATTTGTAAAGTGGGTGCATGCTGAATTTAACATCATAACTAAAAGAGATTCTCAGCACTATCAAGCAGACTTCAGTTTACTAAGTTTTTGAACTGTGAGCAAAATCTGCTTAATCCCTCCCCAAAAAATTGGTTGACATCAGTCTAGAGTGAATCACTGGAACCGTGATTTCTTAACTCACCAATATTTAATATTAAAATATAGCTGTGGCAGTCCACTGGACAGGTGCTAGCTTCTGTTTTACACATTATAACCTCTAGCGATTTGGTTGCCTTTTGCCATCTCATAAGTCATTCATAAACAACTATAAAAATTTGGACATGAATTGGGATATGTAAAGACAACAGTAGCAAAGGACTATTGCTATTAACATTACAATCTTTATAAAAACATTTAGCAATCCCAAACCATCTAGAAAGTCAACTTCAGTCCAATATAGTTGAAAGAGAATTATGTCGTCTGACCTAGTGGATTACACTGTAAATATACACATTTAAAATTTAAAATGTGTTAGAATATGGGATTGTATCTGTATAATCAAAAATCTTATAGTGCAGCTTGTAAAAAGCAGTCTATAACGATCTTATTTTAGGCTGTAGCACTTTTTGAATGTTAAATAAATTGTCCCAGAAAATGGAGCAGCTATCACTGAATTATTACAAACTATAAAAAAGCAATAATTATATCCTATGTTCAAGAGTTGATAAACATTTGAAATACATCACAGTGAGGCTAGCATTTGAAGTATGAAAAAAGTTATGTTTGTGATCTTAGGCATGCTGGTTTTAAGGTATGTGAAAAAATTAACATCAGATTAGTTTTATATTTCTTTGGAAGGAGCAAAATGCCAAAATTAAGAATTAAAGAAAACACCTCAGGTTTTTTTAAGTTGCTGAAAATCAAATTATCAAAGCCTTAGCTTTTGAAGAATGGAGACTACATCATTTTAACCTCTTTGTTTTTGTGAAAGAAAACTCTTAATTCTACATAAGGTTAAAGAATTTGTTTTTAATCACAGACAGAAACATCATGATTACAAAATGGATGGTTACATTTAAAACCACCGTACATACAATTCTAGTTGGGAATTTTTTGCCCACCATCATCACTGCCACTACTGCTGGCAGACTGGTAGCTCAAACAATGTCCATACTTGCTCATGTGACTGAACAGTGAATTCCTGAAGTATGAGTGATGCTGCACAACTTGGGTCAGTGAGACAGGTTGAATTCCCATAGCAAACGCATCATTTTCTCCCCATGACGTCTAGGACACTACATCAGGAATCCCAACAAGTCTGCAGCTTTCTGTCCAGAGTCTTTTCTGCAACTCATCATCATAAGAGACATCAGCAGATTTTGTCCTTTTCTCGTTGTAAAGGTAGCATCCGCCAATTCCTTCCAGTTCTGGTGAAACTGCTGCAAAGGTTGATGGATATGCACCTTCTTCTGGTGTCTGTGGATTGGAGAAATTAAACACAATTAAAGATTGAAAACATAGAATGTGAAAAATTAAGATGAAAACAGGAACTTCTTTTACATTTTCTGCATATGTAAATAAGTATTCTTATTTCTGTGCCATTACCTAGCTGTTGAGAGAGAAAATAAATCAGAATGATACTGACCACATCACTTATTTCTAAAGAAGTGAGTTAAAAAAGAAAAGAAGAAACCATAACAGACAATAAAAGTCTCAAATTTATGAAGTGGCATGTCTGAAAAAGTTACAAGGTTACAGGGGCTGTTGAAAAACAAGGATGAACAATTCTGATATCATTAATCATTTCCTTTATTTGGGATGCTTTTGTATTTATTAGAAAAGCTTGCAATAACAGCAAGACCTTAAAAACTGATTTTCAGTCATTGTAGAAAAACCTATTTTCAGGTATGATTTTACAGATGTTTTGAAAATCTAAACCCTTTGCAAATGTCAGCCTTCACTTTTTGCTTAAATATGCAAGTGGAAATGTTGGAGGTCATTGCATATCTGAAGATATACTGAAAAGACAGGCCTCTTTACTACAATGGATTTGGTCCAAGCTTTTTCAAACTCTATGCAGCAACATTATACACTACTGCAAATCATCCCTTCTTCAGAAACAGAATTAATGCATTTCTGAAAGCAAGCAATGAAACTGCAGTCTCTAGTGTAATTAGTTCTTTTACCAAGATGACAAGTTATGTAATGAGCCATAAACAGATGAAAGTATAATATAAGTTATATGTATAATGCATTTTGTTTAGTTACAACACACAAGCCAGGGATCACGAAAACAAGAGTGTCAGCAAAGTGTGGCATTTAATTTAGAACAGCAAGGTAAAATCAGAGATTTAATTTTAGTCAAAGAATTATCACTAAACTAGTATGTGTCAGAAGAAAAATCAAATCAGAAGCAATGTTTTTTTATTGGTGTGATATTATTTGCTTCACATTTAACAGTTTAACAGTATTATTAAAATATTACTAGTTTTTTTAATTATGCATTTTAACTTTTTTCTTTTTGTATCTATTATTACACTTCTAACTGATGCCAATGGGCTGTCATGCATAATTAGACCAAAACAGGAGTTTTAATTTGCTGACACTGAGAATGTAATGGAAACTTATTCTACAGTTTACTGAAATTTATAACCATCTGAAACAATAAGCAAAAACAAAGTTGACTTTTTAAAAATGAAAACAACAACAAAAACAGACTGTACATTTAAAACTTGCGAATTAAAATACAGAAATGGAAAAATAAAACTATAGTCTTCAAAAAGCAGTTGTAATAATGAATTTAGCAACAAATTTCAGCACCAAAACTATTCAGATATACTTTTTTGAAGACTTTTGGGGGAATTTTACACAAAAATACGGTATTTTCTTCCATTCCATCTTGATCTTCATATATGACATTTTAAGCAGGCATTTGGCTACTGATGTTAACTGAAGTGATATGTTTTCTAAACTCAGCAACTGCACAATTTTGATACATTTTATAGGTCAATCTGAACAATGAACCTGAAAGAATTCCATGTCCTCTATCTATTCTCACAGAGCAACAGATGCCTCATGAACAACAGACTTCTTTTACCCCACCAATATTCTTTCTCTGAATATAGTTTATCCTGTTGTTTCCACCCAATCAAATCCACATCCTAACTAGTAGTCCACAATTCATGTTTATTTAATAAAACTGTGGAGAGCCCTGGAGATGGCTTTGAAGAAAATAAGCAGAATCTGTTATGCAAGCAAACAAGGAAACAACAAGAAGCAAATCCTGGAAAAGGATACAGCATTAGCAAGAGGCTTGGATTGATTTCCTCTCTGACTCAATGGGGTATAAGAGAGAGGGAAAAGAAAACACAAAAAATGTGCAAGGTTCTATTCAATATTGCTCATCTCAATAGAATATAAGTATTGTATTTCTGTGGAATTGGTTTCTTGATCTCATCTATCTTAGAGTTGGTAAAAACAGAGATCTAGAGCACTATGACAAATTTCATTTCCACAATGGATAGGAACAACTACAGATAACACTGAATATTGTATATTATATAGCAATTCCTAATAAAGATGTTTGCCTAAGGCTACATGATGCTTCTCAGGAGTGAGCTCACATAGCAAGCACATAAAGGCAAACTGGGTAGAGAAATCATGAGAATAAGAATTCATGACTAGAAAGTAATACATTGTGAGGGATTATTGTGTCTTAAAATTGTTTAGATGAAAATATTGTATCTTGAATATTGCAAGTTGTATGTTCTGAAAGAGACTGGTTGACACTGAGATTGCTTCTTGCTGAACAAGCCAAGAAATTTTTAGAGGAATATAAGGCAAACAGAAGTGAAAAATAGGGGAAACCCTTGGATTCAACCCATGAATCTTTGCAAATGTGATAAATAGTTCAGGATGATGCATGGTATAGCCCTATGAACCAGCAAATCATTTAGAGCAAAAATTCCTATTATCTAAGTCTTGGCCAGGGGTGAAATTCTCCCGGTTTGGACCGGTTCGAGAGGACCGGTAGCAGACACGTGGCCTGGTTCTGCAAACCACCAACAATAGCTGGCTGGCCACGTCCCTGAACCGTGCCCAGTCTCTGCTCTGTAGCTTGAAGCACCGTGCCCCTCATCTGCCTGCCAGGTAAGCCAGTGAAGTCACACCCTACCTAGCTGCCCTTGTCCCTCCAGCCCCATCCTGCCTTCTCTACTCCATTCCCTCCGACATGCTTGCCTGCCTTCCCAGTGTCCCCATGGCCAGCTTGCAAAGGTTGCTTTAGGCAGGCATGTTGCAGGGCAGAGACTGGGCGGGGCAGGGCAAGCAAGCCGCGACCGGGGGATTTCTTTTCACTCCAAGCAGCCTGGACTGGAAAACACATGGCTGGGGTGGAGGTCCTCCTTAACAAGCTCCAAACGGTTGCTGCAAGCCTTCCCTGCCCGAGCGGTGAAAGTCTGCCTGGAATCAGAGTTTGGAACTTGTTAAGAAGGACCCCTCCTCCACCCCAGCTATGCATTTTCCAGTCTGGGCTGCTTGAAGTGAAAACATGCAATATGCTGCTTGGGATCCTTCCTCTCCAAAAGACACCACTGCACCTACAGCCACTGCCTAGCTAACCACCCACCTTCCCCCCGAGCTTCCAGCTTGCTTACCTTGCTCTTGGGACCAAATCCTGAGCCGCTGGTCAAAATGCGTGGCTTGCTACTCCTTTTTTAAAGGGAAAAAACCCCAGTTATTTACTCAATTGAACAAACAAGGTAGGCAGAGTCAGTTGCTCACCAAGGAGATTGATTGCATTACAGCCTGCAATCCATCTCCTTGGTGAGCAACTGATTCTGCCTGCCTTGTTCATTCAATTGACATAACTGGTGGTATTTTTTGCTTTAAAAAATATTAAATTGAGAAGTTTATTTTCTTGGCGGGGGGTGTTAGGATATTTTTTTTAGACATAGCCATTTAAATTTAGGAAATTTTAATTTTAGCTGCTTTTATCTAAAATATAAATAAAATAAAATATGGAATGTTGTGTGGTTAGGCATGGGGTTGGACTAGATGACCTCCAAGGTCCCTTCTTCCAACTCTGTAAATCTGTTAAAATTGTGAAATGTGCTAAATCTGTTGCTGTTGTGTACTTTTGCATTGTGTGTGAGTCAGTACAGCTGCTTTTGCATGGTGTCTGAGTCAGTTGTCATCTTCATCAGTTTCTTGTAGTTGTGTAGAGTCTAGATTGCCAGGGCCTTTTATCACTTTCATTTGCATATCTTCCAGTTTCTCTTTAAAATGTTCTAGAAATTAGGTTGCTTTTTGGATTGAATTCAGTATGAACATCTGTTGTTTAAAAGAGAAAATCATTTCTTCCTATTTATCCCATTAAAATATCTTTTTCTGTTTAAGCTTGTTAATCAAAAAGACATGCTCTTTTTGTTTGTGCAGAATTCTAATCTGAATATTTTTAAATATAATAATACTGTGTTATTAATTTCAGAATAGTAGTGAAATGCTGTGGCAAAATTTGTTACTTGTTCTGATACAGTGTATAAGAATACCCCTTGGTACATTTCTTAGTTTGGCAAATTGTCTATTTATTGTATAGACTTTGTCAATTTCTGACTTCATGAAATCTTGATCCCATGCAAAAAAAAAAAAGATTGAGCAAAATTTTCTCTAGTATTGCCTCCTGTATCCTTTGGAACTGTTCTAAATATCAGAAAGAATTCTTTTTCCCTCAATTCTAATAACACCAACTTATCTAAATCCTTTTCCTTCTCTCCATTTCAATTATTTTTAATTTTTCCCACTTTTTCATTAGTTTCTTCAGTAAGATATATTCAGTTTTTTCTAACTTTTTATTTCATCCTCATGAAATTTATTCCATTCTTCCCTCAAATGAAATCACCTAATTTTTGACAGGATTGACAGATTTAGATGCCTGTTTACTACTTCTTCAAGCATTTGTTTTAATATGTCTGGGGTAATTCTTTTTTCTGTTAGTTGCTCTAGCAAACTATTCCTATCTTCATATTTTTTACAGCTTTCTGGTGGTTAGCATTTTTTAAATTTATATTCCAAAAGTAAAGATAAGTCAATTGCAAATATAAAGGTAAAAAGCAGTCTCTCTCTCTCTTTCTTTCCTTCTGTCTTCCTACCCCCTCTTTCTTTCTCTTTCTCTTTCTTTCTCTCTCTTTCTTTCTTTCTCCTTTTCCAGAAATGCAGAACAACAGATTGAACTAAAGCCTTAAGAGTTTAGACACTGAAGGCTTTAGTCCAATCTGTTTTTCTGCATTTCAGATTACCTAACCCATCTCATATTGTACTTATCTCCTTACTTTGTAATTTACAAGCATTATTTTTTTTCCATTTGTGGTCAAACTATCAAAATTTAGTCTGTTTATTCAATTCCAAGTAGTGCTAAAAACATTTTTGTCAAAATATTTATCTTTCAGATTTATACCATCCTTTTTGTCCATTTACAACTTTCTTAATAAAATCTTGATTAAGCAATTTGCTACCAATTTAAAGTCTTTCAAACTTATTGTTTTCCTCTTTGCTTTACTTTTTTTTTTGTATTCCAGAAGGAATACTTTCTTTCTCCTTCTCTCACTTACTAAAGTTTTCTGTTGTTTTCAAAGACCTCTTTGCAACTGTAAATTAAATATAGCCTGAAGTTATTTGTAAAGTGAGGGTTGGTCAAATACTTCATATTGTGAGTCTTTTTCTTCCTTGAGCCTCAGCTGCTCTACTCACAAGACTACATGATTTCCATCCTGTATTCTCCTCACATGGAATAGTTCACTACTGCGCTACCATCTCTTAGAGGTATTTAGTCTATCACCGATCCTCACTTGGAAGCCCAAATTCTATCTCCAAGAAGATGGAAGGGGCTAATGAATGGTGAAAGAATAACTACTATCATGGATAACAGGAATGAATGAATAAAGACTGCCTCTTTCAAGCCCCAGGTTTAAAATCAAGGTATTTGGCATAAATGACAGGGAGAAGCAGCAGTCAGGAACCTATGGTCCAGTAAATTGAATACTTTCTATTCACTGACTATATTTCAGAATTATTATGACTATCATGCCATTCTGGTAGGAAGATGTAAATAATAAGATCTGAACAAAGATGGACTTATCTAAATCATAGTGTAATTTGCACTATGTCTGCCTTTTTGCTTGTCTCACTTTTGCAATGTAGTAGGCCAAATGTATATCAGTTCCGATTCTGCTTTTGTCCAGTGCTGCTCAGAAAGTGCTGGGAATGCAGAATAGATGTATTAATTCTAATAAAATTATGTTGCATCTTGAAAATGATTTGGTTGCTTCAGGTGAGACACAATAATATGCTCCAAATATAATTTATATCAGCTATTATTTTACCATGTTATGCCATTTTGCCATACAGTACATATGATTAAAGCTAAACACTGAAGACCCAATGTTTGGTGCTGACAAATGACACATTTAAAGACTATGAAGTCAACAGAAAATGACCAAAAAAAAAAAAGACAGTCCATGGTTCTCCCCTAACAAATTTCACCTTTTCTTTTTGTGAATCACATATTTGTGATCGGTCTCATTCGAGACAATGATGAAACTGCATACAGACGGGAGGTTGAACAACTAGTCTTGTGGTGCGACCAGAACAATCTGGAACTGAACCCACTCAAAATTGTAGAAATGTTGGTAGACTTTATGGGAAGCCGAAGGGAGAAAGATTAATATCTCCATGTTTTCTTACTACTTTTTCACTCTAGATATTTTCCCACTGGTACAAAAAATTGTTTTTCTCAACAACAACAACAAAACTTTGGAATAATGCTTCATGAAATTTTATATATGTGCAACCTGGCCCAGAAATCAGTAAAAATGCTGGCAGCCTCTCGTTTATTGCTACACCAGGTTTGTAAGGGGAGAAGTTGTATTCTCAAACTAAAGCCAAATTAAATGCTTAACTAAAGACTTAGACCAATAAATTTACAAAAAGCCTAAAAGCATTTAGTGTTAACTATATAATATCTTTCCCAACAATCTATGCAACCACCAAACATTTTGGCTAAAACCTAGAAGACTTGTATTTGTCGCAGAACTAATAAATAATGTGGAACTGTTTCCTCCTCCTTTCCATTTCTAGTGGAGAGTTAAAAATCATACTAATAAGGCAGCACAGCAGGCTATAAAGTACTGCATATTAAAAATGTATTTCAGTTATCTCTTAAAATAAAGGCCTTTGAAGGAAGGGCCAGCAACATAATCTTCTGGGAAGGAGGATAAAATTAATTGGGTTTGCATTGCAGTGCAAACATATACTTCTCATAAACTGAAGAGCAGTCAAGGGTTTACCATTGACTTCCAAATTTTGTGATGCATCCTGAAATTCAAAATGCATATACAGATCAGGGTAAAATGAGAAAAAACATATTTAAAATTGCATATAGTCATGATAAGGAAAGGTGCAGAGCTTGAGATTTCCAACCTCTTTTCTTTGGACAGGAGGATTTCCTAGTGTTCTGTCCACAGTTAGCACAAATTATGACTGGTGGATTCCCCTGCTAGTTTCCTTTTCGAGTCTTGGCTAAGAAATTAAGCATTTTATTTTATGGATGGAGCAGGATATATGGTGTCCACTTATTGATGTGCTGGTAAATGTTTAAGAAAGTAGCTCTACTGTCTCCATTACTGCCAATGTGTTGCACCGCTAGTTCCAGAGCAGCTGATTTGTGCAATAGGAGTCATGGCTTAGTTCTGCTCTCAATTGACTTTCAAAATTCCAGAAAAATTTAATGAGCTCTCATGAATATACATACATGCATAAACATGCACACACACACACACACACACACACACAAAAGAGGACTATATAATTGGTATAGAGAATTTTGCAAAATGAAGTGCAACAGGTAAAACAGTCAGCATTGCTTTTGTTAGCAAAAGTCAGTATATGAGAAAGAGATGGGTTGAGGTTACTTTCCTGGTGGGCTGGCAGTGAGTAGAGGATGTAGTTGTTCATCACCACCATGAATTAATAGTCAGTTGTCTGTAGTCACACTGGGGCAACCTGGTTGTGTAGATCAGCTGTATGGTTTTATTGCACATTAGAATCAAGTTAAGGATAGCAGATCTCGTGCTTTTATTCACTTTTATTCACTTCCTGAAGGAAAATATTTTCAGCAAGGCAAAGTCAGCAAGCTGAAAGGGGAATAGAGGAAAACATGGCTGACATCAAGCAAATAGTATTTGACTTGGGCCTATGGAACAAGTCAGCCAAATAATCACATCGCTGTTACATTGCTTTCACTGCCGTTCTCAACTCACTGCCTAGGAGTGCCTCAATATAAAAAGAAGAGTTTTGACACATTATCTTCATAGTAATGGATGGGAGATGTAAGAACATCTGTTTTCAAGAACACCATGACATTGGTTTGGATTTTTTGCACACATCCTCCTGAGCTACTCAGTCATACCTGACACGTAATCTTCCCATCAGCAGATACTTGAAACTGTTTATTCTGAAATTCTGCTACTACTGAGAAATCAGTCCAATGGAATCACCACAAAAACTAAGAAGTTCCTCATTATTACAACCACAATTGCAATGATGAAGAGTTTGATGCAAATGATTTTGATCCAGTGTTGACCAGATCTATGTTGCATTCATATATGTATTTATGTTTACATATTGCCCCTTTGCATTTCTTTTTTAGGCTTTTAATTCATTAATAGTAGTGTTTTTGTGATTGAGGTTAGCTTCCACCAGCTATAAAGTTAAATGGAATCTCCCTGTCACTACTATTTGAAATCATTGAAAATATCTGAAATTTACTTTTAGAATAATTAACTAGTTCTTGAGTCGATGGGTTTAAACAACAATAGACCTGTTCTTAATTCATCTCTTCAATTATTTTAACCCAGATGCTCTTTACAGAATTGCTACAATCACTCATTTGGATATCTGAGCAGAAGTGGATATTTTCAACATCTCCTCTGCATTTCTGTGGGTTCTATTCTTTTTGAAATAATTGTATTGTTTAATAGCTAGATTTAATAAGTCATCCCTCCAGGTGTCCATAACTCCTATTAAATCACATCTCCTTTCTACTACAAGGTGTTCAAGCCAATTTTGTTTATTTCTCATATTGAGGATTACTGTAAAGACAATAAATGACCCAAAAGGCACAATATAAGAAGAACAAAGATGAGACAAATAGTTGAAGAATATAATATAAGATTCAATTGGATTCACCATAAAGGCAAGCAGGGGATAGCTTCAGTATGGTGCGAGCTAGTATGGTTACAGAGAAGTCAGGGAAAGAATCTGTTGTAACTTCAGGCACAGGTCATAACTCTCTTGATTCAACACTACCATAATTTTGAATGGTCATTAAATGAACAATTGTTAAGTGATGATTATCTGTAACAATAATTTATCCAAAGACAATATTAATTTGTGCAATAGAATAGAATAGAATAGAATAGAATAGAATAGAATAGAATAGAATAACAGAGTTGGAAGGGACCTTGGAGGTC
>JANHFT010010178.1:122619-138002 GCA_032467955.1 Pseudoxenodon macrops | reverse complement strand
CAGGGAAGCATCCTGAAGCCTCCGGAGGACGAAAACAGCCCTAAAGGCAAACCAGAAGTCACTTCCGGTTTGCCCATTGGGTCGTCTTTTTACAGGGCAGCGCCTCGGGTGCCCTCAGAAATGGCCATAGGTTCGCCATCACTGCTCTATAAGATGCACAGATATTTCCATCCACTTTTGCAGGGAAGTGCATCTTATACGCCGAAAAATATGGTAATAGCAAGATATAGTTCTAAAAGTGCCATGGTGGCACAGTGATTAGAATGCAGTATTGCAAGATAATTCTTCCAACTGCCATCATTCGATCCTGATGGGCTCAATGTTGACTCAGGATGTTCCATCCTTCTGAGGTCGTAAAAATGAGGAGCCAGATTGGTGGGGGCAATATGCTGATTTTGTAAACTGCTTAGAGAGGGCTGAAAAGCACTATGAAGCAGAATATAAGTGTAAGTGCTATTCCTATTGCTAATCAGTAAGTAGATGGCAGCATCAATATATTTAATTGGAGAACTTTCCAATATTGCAGCTTATTTTAGTTTAAAAATATAGATGACATTCACAATCTCATATTAGAAAAATAGTGCTGGATCACAATACTTTCAGTACTATTTTCTTTCTTTTATACTGTAATTATTATACTCCAGCTACAAAATTGGCTGTGTCTTGATCAAATATTTCAATACTTTCAAAAAGAGCTCAAGTAGGACATTAAAATATTTTACAAAGGAAACACTGAATACATGTTCCCTTTTTATTACAAACATAGTTCCTGTAAACAATACATAACAATTATAGTCCTGAAAAGAAGAATTAATCTATAATGCAGCAGCCTATCTACATGTACATAGAAATCAAAACAAAACATCAAAACAAAATAACTGGATGCATCAGAGAACATTTAAATTCTTGACTCCCACACTGCTTGAGCGTCTACTGAATGGAGCCGTACATGGCTGCGACTCAGTGCTGCTAAGGGAAATAACAGGTTGTGCAAATCCCCTGAAAAAGAAAAATGTGGGATTGTGTACAAAGCATTGTTTAGAATCCATTTAGCAACCATTTCCAGGCTCCACAGCTGCTTTGGAAGTTGTTCCTGGCTGTCTGTGTGCATTTCCTTTCAAAGGATTTGCAGAGTCCTAGAAAAAAATGGATTAGATAAACTGCTACTGCCTTGCAGCACTGGACTCCATTAGTCTAACACTAGAAGGCTAACAATACCACAATAGTTTATTTCAATCTTAAGTATGAAAACATTCATAAATCAATATTTTCTTTTTCATGCTTCATTTAGGTTGTAGTCATATATTCCCATTTAGATAGGAAGATGCACCACGGACTCAAACATTTCTCAAAAAAGAATTATATATAGAAATAATCTGAAAGCAAATAATAGCTTTCAAGATGAAGAAGTATTGGAAGAATCTAATAAATATAATTCTTGGGTAGGGAGGTATGGTTTAGCTTTAAAATAATTGTTTTATATTTCAGAATGATCTATTCACCTGCTCAGAAGGTAGAAGTAAATACAAAACATGGAAGCAGATACAAATTATACTTGTGGAAAACCATCTGGGGACAAAAATGGAAAACTCAAGTCTTTTTTTGTTGGCTTCTTTAGTCCTAGGCAAACTAAAGCTGTTATAATTTGATACATTTAATCTTAAAGTGACTGTAGATCAGTCCATTTAGTATCAATCATTTTTGTTCTCTGAAAGTTTGGGCTTTCAATTTACCTTAAAAAGGCAAATCCTTGAAAGTGGAATGGAATGAAATATGAGATGAGGATGGGGAAAAAATCTGAAGCAATAAGTTCTCAATATTCTCACTTTAAATAACCTTTATAGAAATCTGTCTGCTAGAATTATGAATTGAGTTGGTTTTCGTCTTCAACCATCTTTTTAATCCAAAGAAAGAGTGTGGTTTAAATGGGAAGCCATCCAAATGGCTTTAAAGAGTTCATAACACAAGATGGCAGGACAAAAATTGTCTTCTGAAAGAAGATTTAAATGCTTGCCCAGTATTATATGGTTTAAAACCCAGAGCAACTTGGCTAAAATAAAGCTGAAACTTCCTCCCCATGGAAAGCAATGTGAGCATATATTGCAAGAATAACTTTCAAGAGTCCCCAAATTGCTTCTATTTCAAAGCAACCTTTTGCAGAGAGTGATGAACCAGAATGGTTGCAAGCTTCTAGTCAACTATAACCTATTAATAAAGTGTTCTGTGATTCATAAAGGAAATGGTAAAAGACCACAAGTGTTTTCTTTCTCATTTTTCAAACAACTGCTGTCTCCTTTCCTAAGCAAAGAGTTCCAGCTCTCTCTTTCCACTTTGGAACAAACAGCTATTTAAAAGCCTAAACTATATAGAAAATCTTTAATGCAGATGGCGGAAGACTACTTTTAATAGTTTGCCATAACCTTTTTCTGATTCATTTCACTTGGATAATAAAATAATTAATGTTATTTAACTTATGTAAATATATTTCTATCACATCATTTATTACTGGTACTTTAAGAAATATGCATTAAAAACAGATATTAAGATAACATAGCACAGAAACATTATCAAAGCTGTCAAAGCTGAAGAAGCTTCTTGCATGAGAAATGAAACTTCTTCAAAAGAAAAAACATGAAAATCCAGTTGCTTTCTGAAAAAGCACCTTTGGGACAACCATGATCTGGATGACTGAGAATCTATACAGACTTTTAGCTATACAATTTGGGATGAACACCATTTGAATATTGTGGGAGTAGGAATGGATTTCCAGAGAAAATTTGCAGACTACAGGAATCAGGAGCACTACTCAGGTAGCCCTGAGGACACAGATAAACCTCCAAGTGCTTCAACAACCCGCTAAAAGGATGCAGATGACCAGCTGTCTGCAAAGTATATAAATCGTTCCATTCCCCACTATCGTGTCAGAGCTGATGAAGCTTTTTGGATGAGAAGTGAAACATCTTCAAAAGAAAAAACAAGAAAGTCCAGTTGCCTCCTGAAAAAAATTACCTTTGGGACTTTTAAGGAGGAATAGTAAAACAGTGAACAGAAGGAAACTGAGCCACAACAACATTTACTAAATAGTTCATGTATCTTGGTTCCAATACAAGCTATCAATATGATGGCTAGAAAATAGAACTGCACATTGTTCTTAGCTACATGCCTGTCCATTTTTAAGATATTACTTATCAGTTTTTAAAATATGTCAGAATTAAATACATATAATAATTTTTCCCATTCCATCTCACAACTCTAGTCATCCAAGTATCACAATTTCAACATTAAGTCAGGGATTTTTTTTTCTTTCCTCCGTCACTCACAACCTGTTTTTTGCAATATTTTCTCCGATGCAGATTGGAGATTCTAATAAATTACTTGATTTTAAATTTAGTAATGGAATAGTCCATGGTCTTACCTGCCCTTTTCACAACACATATATGGGAAGAAAACATAAATGTAACAGAATGACTGTAATGTTCAGTTTAATGACAACAAGAGGATTAAGCAGCACTCAAATACTTATCAAAGTAGCAAACAGAACAACCATAGAGAAATTATGTGCTTGAGAATAGAGTAGAGTAGGAGAGTAGAGTAGGAGTAGAGTAGAGTAGGAGTATAAATAGGATAGGATATAGAATAGAATAACAGAGTTGGAAGAGATCTTGGACGTCTTCTAGTCCAATCTCCTGTTCAGGCAGGAAACCCTATACCATTTCAGACAAATGGTTTTCCAATCTCTTCTCAAAAACTTGTGTTGGAGCATTTACAACTTCTGGAAGCAAGTTGTTCCACTGGTTAATTGTTCTGTCAGGAAATTTCTATTTAGCTCTGGTTTGCTTTTCTCCTTGATTAGTTTCCACCCATTGATTCTTATCCAATCCTCAGGTGCTTTGGAGAATAGATTGACTCCCTCTTCTTTGTGTCAACCCCTGAGATACTGGAACACTGTTATCATGTCACCCCTAATCCTTCTTTTCATTAAACTAGATATACCCAATTCCAGAAACTGTTCTTTATGTGTTTTAACGTCCAATCCCCTAGTCATCTTTGTTGCTCTTCTCTGCACTTTCTAGAGTCTGAATTAAAATACATTATTCATGTATAGATTTGCCAATTTATATGGTTATCCATCTCAACAAGTGATTCTGAGTGGTGAACAAAATTAAAACAAACTAAAACAATTACAAACATAACAAAAATTGAAATACACAGTTAAATAAAATTGAATACCAGGAATCTCCATCAGAATGAATGAAATTAAAAATAAAAGTAATGATTTGGGATGAAAGCAGAGTGAAAGGAAGGCTAAAGTATTTCAGAAATTTACATGGGAATGATAGTGATATATTAAAGAGTGAAACTGAAATGAATGTTTAAAATACTTTTACTAGTCTTCCTCAAATTTTAACAATCTTACTTCCTAACTTCTGCCTTAACATCTACCACTACCTCTATGCTATAGTACATATACTAAGGTCTCTGCCTATGCATTTACACAATTGCTAAATAGTCCTATGGATGCTTCTATTTACTTTGTTTCTTCAGATTATAACAAAAATTTTGCCCATCATTTAGCCACCTTCAAATTAGTTGACTCTTACTACATTGATTTGGCAGTTTCTCACTTCTGGTTACAAAAAAGGAAGGAAGGTGCTTTACCAGCTACTGGCTCATTGATTCTCACTTTTCCTGCTGAGATTGTGAAGCTGTTGGACTCTGCTCCCCCTTTCTGCTTGCCTGCTCTTGATTTCCTGAAGTCCAAGCCTGCTCCTCCAACCTTCATCCCCTGTTCCCCTCCCTCAACTGCAAATTTTTCCTCTCTGCTCTTCCACCCAACATAAAACTTCACAATACATTCACATTCTGGAGCTACCAGAGTTTTTCCTTTGTATTTAAAAACCAGAGTTTTTAAACCAGGGTTTTTTAATCCAATGCTCTTCCAGTGGCCTTAAAATCGCAGGGGAGCAAAAAAAAAAAAAAGGCAGGGGGAGAAGAGTGCATGCTGGCCCCTGCACACCTTTCCTTCCATAAAAGATTTGGTAGGATTCTGATTAAAAAAAACCGAGAGATAAGAAACACAATTTGAACAGTAATGCATTGCTTTATGTCAAGCAAAAGATGTACAGACCTGATTTTTTTGCTCTTAATCGGGTCATGAACCTGAGAGAGTATATTGTTCATTTGTTTGATTTTAAGAAAGTATATTATGAACATATAGTGGAATTATGGACTAGTATAATTCTTCACATCAACACAGAGTTTTTCAATGCAACAGGAATGGTATATGATGAAAATAAATAGTTAAAATGATTAATGATTGGGTTCAAAGTGGAGCAGAGAATAAAACATGTAATGTGTCCTTGGATGTTTAATATATTTATGGGTACATGCACAGAGTATGTTGAGCTGAACAGACTATAGTAATCTATTGTCTATTACAATTTATGTCTACACCTTATTTATTATGACAATTGAAGGCTATAGGCTCTGTCAGCATTGCTGGGAGCTAAAAGGTTCTATTTTCAAAGACTGGATAGAATTAAACAAGGTTGGAGCCGAGTAGCCATTGAACAGAAGAAGAAAATTAAAATGCAAACATAATTGAAAAAGGAAACAGCTAACCATTTCCACATTGCTGTCAACAAAATTACATCCCTCTATCCATGAAATCCTCAGGCGATGTGAGAGTGCCCATTCCATTTCAATTTTCTTATTCTATATTAGCTTCACATAATCATGATCAAAACATCTGATCACTTGAAAAAATATTCAAAATTATACAAAATCGGTGATGATAGGCATAAATTACATCATTTAGGAGGATAATAAGTTCACCAATAACAATGCCAAATAATAGACACAAACTTTTTGCCATCATTTTCTTTCTCTTAAAAATTAGTTCTACCTACCGGTATACAGAAATCCACACCAATTCTGTCTCCAATATGAATTGTTCTGTTAGCTTGAAAAATGGCACCTGACTTTTGCTCAAATGAAGAGTATGGGAATAATTATCTACATATACATACATACAAATTACCGTATTTTATTTCCTACTACTTGTTGGAAGGTCACATCACATTGATTAACCTGGAAAGTAACAGTGTGACACAAATACATATAAACATTAGAAGCTATATGAAAAGTGGGTAGGGGGGAGGCTGGTCTGCTCAATCCTGCCTGATTCTCAGAAATTGCCTGGATAAGTAAGTGTGGTTTTCTCAGCAAGTTTTCCAGAAGCCTCCTTCCTAAAGCTGATAAAAAGTGACTGACCCAGGGTCACCCAGCTGGTTTCTAGTCTGATGTCTTAACCAGAACCAAACTATCTTTCAAATGAAATCAAAATCATCTTGCCTCTGGGCTTATGGCATACTGAGTAGTTTTTACTTGAGAGAACATATTAAAATATTAAGACAAATTATCATTACCAAGAAGGCAATGACATTTGTAAGTCTAACATAGTTTGAAGATCCAAGATGACTGTACAATGGTACAATTAACAATGGTAGATGGTTCATAACACTTATTAGAAAGCTAAGCAGTAGTTTTGGACTTCCTGTTTATGCAATTGATAACCAGTTTGCTCTATTGCCTTATCTTGTTTTATTTTACTTTTGGAATCAGCATTAAAAAAAGCACTGTTGTCCTTATCTGTTCAATTTCAATTCAATTCAAAACAAGCACAAATCAGCTAAGTAATACAATTTCAGCATGGCTAAATCCAATCTTTCCAGGCACTTGATTTGTATAGCTTCTTAAAGCAATAGATGATAAACAAATTAATATTACATTTATCATGCCTCGTTATCAATGCAAGTCAATATTCATCATGTTGTTATATAAACTTTTAGGCCATATTTGAAGATTCAAATAAAGTCTGAAATTAGCACTGTGTGGTCTACGCCTATCTATCTTGTTTAAGATTCTTCTTATAAGGAAGGCATCAATGCTGAATTTTTGGGGAGGCGGAGGGATATTTTTGATTGGCTTTGAAAAAAGTCTGGTTTAAATCTCTTAATGGTGTGTGTCTTATCAACAAATGCAATAAAATAGATTACACAATGTATCATTTGGCTAAATGGGTACCACATTTGGCACGAGGAACTCCATATGACCACTTGATGGCAGTAGAAATCTTTATGACTCTAAAGCTGTCCACTCTATTACATCCATGGTGTTAATTGATGATATACATATGTCTATACAAAATGTGATGACAGAGTGAAAGTAATTGATGTCACAATAAAGCTTTCAAGGGCTTTTAGTCCCTGAGCCTGAACTATCAATACATTATCAATAAATAATATTATCAATTACATTATCAATAAATCTAAGTAATCCAAACAGTTTATAGTGCGAATAGCGGAGGAAGAGCAGCCCTAAGTCAACGTGGCATGTTATGATTCCAAACAAATGTCTATGATATGAAGATAATCTTTTCCCCAAACCGAAGTAATTATAGATAAATACCAAATAAAGGGATTATCATCTCAATTAGCAGTTTGAAAACCAAATATTTAAGCCCCATCCAAATTCACATTTTGGAAACGCAAGTCAATTTATTTTGTCACAGAGTGCATTCTGTAGATTCTTTCCAACACAAGTAGTTTCAGTTGCGGATCAGTATGAATTCAGTAATCAGTTCCTAAACAGGAAACAAGAAGAGCTGAAGATTGAATGTCCTGTGATCAGTGTGAGTTCACACAGGAAAAGACCAATTTAATAGCTGGAAGGTTTGCTACAGTATTTTCGGTTATGAAAAATACGGCCTCCTTTTAAAACTGAAGGCTTGTCAACTTAGCAGCAGGAGCCACCATGGTGAATCAACAAAAGCTTTAGTCAGGCCTTTAGATGGCCACCATGTGCTTATGAGCATTTCAGAACACAACCTTTGTTAAGGTTCGCTTCACATACTGAAAGGTTTTGTAACTGTCTTCTTCCAGGATGTTTTCTTTTTCAACTTCATAGCTTAGTCTATGCCTCTAGGATTTCATGGGAATGTCAAGTATAAGTTCAGTCTCTGCTCAGCTTTTTCAAAATCAACCACAATCAGCTCGTTGTTGTTATATGCAGCTATTACATAATTTGCTGATGGCTGAGCATTGCCTGTAACACTTTTGAGGGCCTGAGACCAATATGTGAGGAAGGACTTTATTTGCGGGAAATTGGTGAGTTTCTTTAACTGTGATATGCCTATTTTAGGATTTAAGATTTTTAAGATTTTTATAATTTTCCAACTCATGATGACAGGAAATTCTGCTGTCAGTTTTCAGAAAACTGAAGAGAGAGCCTGTGTCTCAGGTGGTCCTAAAATTAGTGCTTGTCAACTCCTGTATTACAAATTCAACATGTGACATTTTTTCTTTAATATGAAAAGCAGTTTCAAACCACAAACACATAGCTTCTCCGTTAAAAAATACATTATGTATAGAATGCACAGAAATCTTTTAACAAGTTAATCTACTATAAGACTAAAGCAAATGCCTGTCTAATGAAGTATTAGCATAACAAATTATTAAAAACAGTTCAGTTTAGAAATATCCAATGGTCATTTTTTTCAATTTTCTGCCAAAAAAGTGTCAAATCATAATCATATTTATGATCCTGGGACGCTGCAACTGTTCATAAATGCATAAATGCATTCACACAGCCCACCATGTAACTTTGAGGATGAGATGTAAGTACCGTAGTTTTTGAAACCCTTTGTAACTTCAAGCATAAGTTGAGGACCGCTTGTAATGCAGTAAACTAGATTTGGCATTTTTCCCCCCCAAAAAAAAAGAAGAAAAAAAAGGTTTTTTCCTATGGTAAAAAGGTTATTTTCCTATAAGCCTACTTTGAAATAGAATAATAACTTTATTGCCGCTTTGAATGCACACTAATCGGCATACATTAAAATGAAATTTCATTGCCTTTAGTTCTCAACACTCACCTCCAATATACACTACATAAACATGACAAAATAAGTAAATACAAAATTATACATATACCCACATATATTATATGATGCAGAGAAACAACAGAGTCTAGTTCGGGATGTATACATGTACATGGCAAGAAAAACTAATCTTGTGAGTTTACCAGATGGATGGCATAGGGAAGAAAGCTGTTACAGAATCTGATAGTCCTGCTAGAAATACTTCAAAAATCTCCTCCCAGAGGGGACCAACAGAAACAGACCATAAAGTGGGTGTGTGATAGAGCTTATAAGCAGTATCCTAAATTATAGGAAGTAAGCATCCTATAATCTTCTCACTTGTCATTACCACTCCCTGTATGGGCCTTCTATCTGAGGCACAGTAGCCACCAAACCAAACAGTGATACAGTTTGTTAAAATGCTCTCTGTAAAAAATGGCCAGGACAGAAGGAAAAAGATGTGCTTTTCTTATCTGATGCAGAAAATGTAGACACTGGTTTGCACGCTTCGCTAAGGATCAATTGCAGAGATCAAAGTGTGGAGAGACCAATTCAGATTGTTAGTTATCTGCACCCCCAGATACTTAATACTGTTGACGACCTCTACAGCTGCAACCTTGATACTGAATAGAAGATGACCATGCTGGCTCCTTCTAAAATCCACGATGACCTCCTTTGTTTTATTAACATTTTACAACCAGATTACTTTTATTGCACCAGTCCATTAGAGCCTTCACCTCTTCCCTATAAGCATCTTCATTGTCATCCAGGATAAGATCCACCACTGCCATGCCATCCACATACGTCACAATATGATTTGCAGCAGACTTGGCATAGCAGTCATGGGTCATCAAGGTGAATATTAACGGACTCAAAACACAGCCCTTTGGGGAACCTATACTCAAGGAGTTGGGAGTTGGAAACTTTTCTTTCAACTCGCATGAACTGGAGCCTATCAATAAGGAAATCAAGTATTAAATTACCTAAAAGAGGATTAAAACCTAATAGGCCCAATTTGTTCACCAAATGCTGAAGAATGATTGTGTTGAACACCAAACTAAAATCAACAAACAGCATTCGCACATGAATATTTTTCTCCAGGTACGCCAAGCTAAGATGAAACACAGAAGAAAGTGCATCATCTATGGATTTCTTGACAGCACCAGAAATTAGCTGTTATTGTCCTTATCCTTTTGTAATTTAAGTTGTATATGGGTGTAAATTAATTTTTATAGGATACTGCACATTCACGAAATAGATTTTCACTATAAATAAATCAGCATAAATCTGCCTTATTCAATTATATTTGCATATCCTGTCTCTTTCCCCCATTCCTCAGATTAAAAGGTATGAATTAAGCAATATAGTAAAGTAGAATTTAGTCTGAAAAATATATCACTGTGCTTTTGCCTGATCTTTAACTGCAACTCAAGGAAGCAAGAAACACTTTTTGCTTTGGACTGTTAAAGGCCCACCAAATCTCATCATGTTAATCATATCAAGCAACAACACATCTGCAATGCCACTGCAGCTTTCATTTGTTTCCTTTTGCTGTGGACTTTATTCCTTGATTCATTCTCCAAATGCCAAATAGCTCAACACCTTGCTGCAACGAGCAGGGATGTCTCAACTCTGAGAAAACAAAACGAAATGTTTCTGCTACACATTATTTGTTCACTGTCTCTGATTTGAAGCCAGAATTATCTTTTCTTTTTGTCCTGAAACAGCCTGTTCCAGACATGGCTGCTGAAACACATTTTGCCAGCACTCCTTGCCAGACAGTAGCAAGCGACAATTTGCCTGGAGCTCTTCCAACAAAAAACAGACCTAGAGGGAGTTCTTCCGATGAGTGAAAAAACCAACCCCAAAGCATCTTTGAATGCAGGTATGTGCAAAAGAAAACATGATTCCTGGGAAGCCTGACAGAATAATTCCTCCTAACAAAAATATAGCTCCTTTTGCAATTAGTGAGTGAAATGCACCAGGGAACATGGCTGTATTACAAGTGACGGTCTAATTTACAATAAGAAATCTTGCAAACACATCTTCAAAATAACCAGTTTGAAGGAGTATTTATCAGGGGGACGTGGTGGCCTAGTGGTTAAGATTCTGGGCTTATCAACCGGAAGGTTGGCAATTCAAGACCCAAGATCCAAATGACAGGGTTAGCTCCTATTCTTGCCGAGCTCCTGCTAACCTAGCAGTTCAAACGCATGTACATGCAAAGAGATAAATAGGTACCATTTTGGTAGGAAAGTAACAGCATTCCATGCGCTTCGGCATATTGTCATGCCAGCTACATGCCCACAGAATCATCTTTGGACAATGCTGGGTCCTTTTGCTAGGAAACAGATGAGCACTGACCCTAGAGTTGGACAAGACTGGTCAAGATAAACCTTTACCTTTTTTTCAGTTTATGGTTTAAAGCTAGAAAAGTAGGTTTAGACTATAGTAAACATCTTAAAATAGACTAAGTTTACATCACCACAAAAATATTTTGTAATTTTTGTACTCATACTGTTGTATAAGAGCTTATAATAAGTATTAGGTTAAGTCTAGAGTTGTCTAACGCAGTAGGCTGTTTCCAACTATCCAAAATGTTTTATTAAATATGTATGGTTGGAATTTTTAACATATTCAGAATGTTCAATAATGAACTAAGCTAACTTAAGAAAGAAAGATCAGCCTTTCTGATCAGCTTGATTGAAATACAATCATGTAAATGTTAGGTAATTGCAGCTTATTTAGGTTTATATATGTGATGGCTTGACAACATGCTCTGTTGACTTATATTTCAGTAAATGAATAGAATTTCAGTTGCATAGTCCATAATTACAATTGCAATAATTTATGGACAACAAGAATGAACAACAGTTTAAAGATAATTAATCTCATTACAATCAGATTACCAAGAATCACATTTACATGACATTTCTTTTATTGATTTTTAATTAAAGATTAGAAAACTGCATATTTTTTCTGGTGACCATTCATCTGGATGTAAATCCAATGTTGCTTAAATTAATTAATAGTCAAGCCAGACCCATATATTACTGTATAGACCGGGGGTCAGCAACCTGCAGCTCTGCAGCCGCATGGGGCTCCTTGTGCCCTCTGCTGTGGCTCCCTGTCCCATCTTGCTCCCGCCCCTCGCCCTCCCCTGGCCTGAGAAGGTAAGGGCGAGACAGGGAATGGAGAAGCGATGATACTGGTTGAGAAATGATTGCCACTCCCGGCAGAAGCTTTCTCTTCCTCCCCCTCTCACGACTCCTGACTGGCTGTGGTGGGGCCAGGAGGGTGCGCATGTGTGGGGAGACCCTCCTCAAGAGAGTACCAAAGCTCAGCAAAGGCGCACGTAAGGCGGCCGCCTGGTTGTTTAAGGAGGGTCTTTGGATGCGGCTTCTCTCCTGCCCTAAAGATCCAGCCATTGGCGGATCTCACCCTCCGCAGGTCTTCAGCCAAGCGGGAAAGGCGTAAGCTCCATCCCGAAGCAGCAGGAAGCGAAGGCTGCCTTACATGCAAATGTGGCACAAAGGCAGGTACAGGACCACTTCGCTCCTGCATTAAGGCTTTGGCGATCCTCCTTCTCCTTCTCCTCTCATGCGGTGGAGGGGGGCACGGCAAGGAGAGAGAGAGAGATGTATATATATACCTGTTTCCCATAGAAAAGAAAACATAGTGAGCCACAGAACCTGGGTAGGCATGGCTGAGGGTGTCATATGACACAGTGGGAGTGAGTGACATCGAGTTAGCCACGCCCACCCAGGTTTTGTGGCTCCTGGTGTTTTGTTTTCTCTGGGAAACGGGTCCAAATGGCTCTTTTGAGTGTTTAAGGTTGCAGACCCCTGGTATGGACCTTACATCTCAGCCTATACCGTACCTTGTGCTGGAATATTTTTTTAATAAGGATGATTGCAGCTGAACTATAAAAAGCTAAAGAGATATTCAGAACTCCACTGAGAAAAGTAATCAAATAAAACAAAAATAAACACAAGACAGACTTTTATGGCAAGATGATTTAGAACAGGGGTGTCAAACTGACAGCCTGTGGGCTGGATGAGTCATGTGCTGGTCACACCCACCCCGACTCCCTAAAATAAAAAAAACATCATAATACATCACATGACACAATTGAGTTTGACACTCAGAATTTAGAGACGTACTATAATATTAATTTATGAGCCCTCAATATATTACAGCTGATTTCTAATAGCCCTATATCCAAAACTGATCACAAATATTTAGCATTCCTAAACAGATGACAATCTTAAAGAATAAAATTGAAGCAATGTATAGAAACGGTTCTTTATGTCAGCTCTGAAAGGTTTCAAATGCCAAAATGATACATTTCAATATGCTGCAAAGCATTTTGGCACAGCAGAAACTATCATTATTACTCAGATATCTCTGGTAATTTGAGCTAATACATGTTGGAGAATCTGACCTCCAGGGACGTATGCATTAATCAGATCAAAAGCAAATGTTTTGTTTCCATAAAGAACTGTTTCACTTGTAGATCAACTCAACAGCATGAGCAATTGGCCAGTTACTCTGGTGGTGTTTTTTTTTAAATCACCCTTCTAATCACAATGCATGGCATGTGTTTTCTTCGATCATGAGTCCCACACCAGAAGATTGGAGTTTGAGGGCTCTGCACAGTAACTTACCTGTTCCTAGCACCACACTCTTCCAGACAGAAAGTTCCAAGCCATTCTTTCAGCTTAGAAGATACAGCCCAAAGCTCTTATCCCCACTGGAACCACTTTAGTCTTTACTTTCTACATTCTCTCCAGTTCCTCCTTCAGGTCCTGGTACTTGCCCAGTCTCTGATACTACTTTTTCCTGATGTTGCTGTCATTTGATACTGTACATCTAACGTCACTTGTCTGCTACAATATTTGATCGATTAGCTAGTACCTGCCTGTCCATCTGGATCTGGTTGTTAGCCCTAGTATTCTCTATCACTTTTTATGGAATCTTCCATATGGACTTGGGAAAATCTAGCCTTGCAGATATTCCTGTACTCAATGCCAGTTATTTGATTGTGTCGTTCAGTATATACAGTTCCTGCCCACATATTACATCCTACCACAGTGTTGGGCTGTTTCTGGGGCTTCTTTGCATCTCAGGTGCTGAACAGTGTGATATACCCCTGCTTCAATGGATCTGATGATTAGTTCTTGTGCTGCTATAATCAGTACCTCAATGTTGTCCTTTAGTCCAGCTCTTTCCAGCCACTGATAAGATTTCCCAATGTCAGCCAACTCAGCTGTCAATGGTATATTCATGCTACCTGTAGGTCTTGTCTTTGCTTCTCGTGGAACTTTGTCTACTTGATTTTTATTTTTTATCTTTGGCTGTTATCTTACTCATATATTCTTCAGTGATCTGGATACCCATGACCTGGCTTTGACACTTATCAGACCCTGCCTATTTTCTTTCCAGCTGATGCAGGATACAGACTCTGGATATTTGACTTGGGGTGGAAACCTCCATACATGTTGTCCTTTGGCCAGCTCATTATATTGGCAGGATATTTGATGACTGATAGGGCATGCTGTTAATGGTGTGGATCTTGTTCTATCCATTGAGCTGCCTTTTCAGGACTTGCCTTCTTTGATGATACTTGGATGTTGTGGTCTTCCTAGCCTCATCAGGTTCCATGTGACTATAGAATATCAATGTATCTGGTCTGTATGTTGCTATGTAGCCTGCTCAGTTTTAACTATCTTCCCTCTTTACTAACATCCGGCTACAATGAAAATGAAATCCCAATGTCTTCACTGTAGATCGGTGATTATATGGATCACATATTATATGTATTATATAATATGTGATCCGTGAGAGACTTCTTGGTGTTCTCCCATCCCAAAACAGGAAATGGTTTGTTTCCAACCTAAAACAAGTCATCACATTCCAAATTTTTTCTACATTTTTCAAGATAGACACTGTTGGGCAGAAACAAAACATGGAGTGTTTTGTTCTTGAGGGATTTCCTCATTTGTTTTTTAATGCATTATGATTAAAGCAAGTTGCTTTTAAAATACACAATGCAAGAATGACAGTGTTTCAACCCACTAAGATGTGCACCTATGGAATAATTTAGCACTATTCTCCATGGATCAAGAAATATCTTCATTTAAGAATTGTTCAAAAGAATCCCAACAAGAAAAATGTAAACTGGTCCTATATAGTTGGATGAATCCAAATGGTTATTGTTTTAATATTTTAGATTTTAAATAGTTGTGTTTTATGGTTCTTAAAATGTTTTTATATTTTTTTTATTTATCTTTTAATTCTTGTTTGGGAGCTGCCCAAAGCTGGTGAAAGATGGATGGCTACATGAACGTGTGTGTGTGTGTGTGTGTGTGTGTGTGTGTGTGTGTGTGTGCGCGCGCGCGCGCGTGTGTAGATAGATAGATATATAGATAGATAGATAGATAGAGAGAGAGAGAGAGAGAGAGAG